>BOPP01000088.1:2103607-2118037 GCA_017312745.1 Gryllus bimaculatus | reverse complement strand
CGGGGGCGGGGCGCCATTGAACGTGCTGCTAGTTGTCCCCCGGCGCTGGAGCGCGCGCATCGACCCTCTGGCTCCCATTCAAAAGCAGCGCGCACGCTCCGCAGCGGCCGCGACCGCGCGCCGGCGGTCAGGCGCTCGCCGGCGCAACTCGCAAGTTTTTGACGTGAATGCCGGCGGAGTAACAAGATGAGAGAACTCCACTCACACTTTATAGGAGCCTTCATAAATCTTAAGCGGAGTAATTCAGTGCATTCAGTCTCAAAGTTGAAAAAGGAATCGTTTTGTTTGAAGGGGATTGTATACCGAAGAGGCTAGTTATCGCGACGAATAACTTCCCGTGTCTCACTGCTTCAGATCTCACTGTCGATACTGATAAGTATCTGTAAGCCTTATGATTCGGAGGGCCATGCATTCTCGTAGCTACAAATCTGTGGAACACACACACACACACACACACACATACACAGAGAGAGACAGAGAGAGAGACAGAGAGAGAGAGAGACAGAGAGAGAGACAGAGAGAGAGAGACAGAGAGAGACAGAGACAGAGAGAGACAGAGAAAGACAGAGAGAGACAGAGAAAGACAGAGAGAGGAGAGAGAGTAAGCTAGCGCAGTAATAGCGAACATTCGCTCACGTGTTAAAGTAAGCAACAGAAGACAATTTGGGTGACGCGCATTGTTTATTGTCATCAAACACACATGATAGTAAAACGGTTAAATAACACTAAAATATGAAAGAAGTTACGAGAAGTAGTGCTTGCTTGAGCTTGAAGCCTAACTAATACCAAAATTCAACCACGTACGATAGGTTAGGAGAATCTCCGGTACACACGTCGCACAATTGCAATGTAAACTTAGTTCTGTTAACAGAAGTGAATCAGTAGATGCGAGGAAGAAGGCTGCGCCATGTTTCAAGGTGAACCTAACAGAGTCTAGTTTATAAATAAACTGAAGAGTAGAGTTTCGTTAGAACCCTTCGGTTTGCCACGGAACGCGTGGTTCGGCTATTCATAACACGACGTGAGTATCAAGCTGGATTTATGTCTCAGAATATTTTAAACACATATTTTTAGTTGTTTAAGCCGATTCTATTTCAATTGTTAATGTCACTATTGTTCTGTTTTTTTCAGTTTGTATTTATGCTCACCATTTCTTCTACAATTTCTTTGTAATTGGGTATTATAACTGTTATGACTATAAAACAAAGTGTGAAACAATATGTGGCCAGAATAATGTCGAAGCCATGTTTGTTAGTTGGGTATCATTACGACATAGGTGACGGGGGTTGGTTTAGGAATGACAGACATATTAATTTGCTTTATTATAACTTACTCTTGAGAGAAAATTTATTTTATCTAATATATGCACCGTCAGCTCATAGCATCAACAGATTTGACTGCAATACCTCTGACCAATACGTTCTTGGGTCCGACGGTGGCAGGATTTTCAATACTAGCCCTTGACGCACCCGGAAACCCGAAATAACCAATTAATCAATGAATTTAATATAATATCTTTAGATTTTACAGCCACGAAAATTAGGGCAGGAAATGCATTTTTTAAACGCACGGTGTTCGTAAACCCATTGAAGTACATAATTTGTATTTTCTACATTATGGATAGTTGTGGTTCTCTACAAATTGAACCATACATTTTATACAGATTAAAATTTTACAGTTTCTAATAATAGAGATTTAATTTCCTATTAGTACACCGATATAGCCGTACCCTTAAAATGTTTTATATAATACAACTCTTAAGTTGATTATTTGTTAGACACTTATTATATGGGACATACATTTATTTGTTTAAATGTTTTCTTCTCTCTACGCTGGTGGTTGTTATGGGAATAGCATATTAGTGAAGGGAGGATTTTATCTTTGTTCACTAACTATAAAATTTCTAAACTCTGAATATGGGAAATGTTAGTCTTAATAGTTTCTCATTAAAGACGTTTCCATTGTACGAGTACAATATGGGCGTACACCGGTAGTTTACATTTCTACCGATATTAGATCAACAGTCGGGTCTGTGAAAAGGTAATAAGCAATTTATTCCTGTTCACAGAAATGTTTATAGTTCCGTAAGTCCTCAACATCAGTGAGCATAATTTTCCAGGGTTCTTTTAGTTCTGGTGGTAAAATCTTTCTGAGCGATGTCTTTAATGCCTTGGATAACTTTTTCAAATTTAATTTACAGTCTCGAAAGCCACGGAATCGTTTCGCATCCTACGCTTTTAATTACAAATGTACTTCATTAATTTAAGGCAGAAGTAAGTTTAAACATTCACAATTTAATGAACAAAATTTAATATACCCACAAATATGAAGAATACCTAAAATGCTCATGGAAGCAAACAAATCCCTGTGTGTAGCACAGAGCGCGCCTGCGCGAACGGATGCTTTCATTTCGACAGCGTGGCCCAGCACTCTCGGACTTTTCAAAAACGAACCGTTTTCCACTGCTTTATCACTTGATATTGAGTGCAAGGTCAAGGGCACTGGGATAAAAGGAACTGGGAAACACTGGTATTGAAGGATCTCCAAAGGCAATCCGTACGCGGCCAGTAGCCCATCGAACACACGGGTTGACTTTCCAACATGTCTCACTCACTACCCTCACCAACGCCAGCGGATCTATTGATCTGCGAACGTTAGCATAAAAACACTCGCCGGGAGAAGTGGTTCAGGGCATCAATTGATGTCATTGCAGAGCTCTCACCAGGACACTAGCTAGAGAGCTAGATCGACTTCTGTCGCTGTCAGGTGGAGAATTGGCGGCTGGCTGCTCTGATCGGTAGTCTTCCGTGGATTCTCCGACCAACACTAAGCGAATGCCGGTGCAGTACCCTAACAAACGAGCCACGGACCGTTTGCGATTTTTCCTTCCTCATCCTTGCCTAATTCTCACCCCTTACTAGCACACATTTACTCTAAGACCCACTACACTACCACAGATGCCGAGAGACCGACCGGGAGCTTACAGCTTGTTCCGTCAGGGGCGGTGTCCCAGGTGGGAGATACCTGGTTGGAGAAAGCCTCGCTAGTCGACGGTAGGTCGGCACCGGATCTCACCATTAAACGGGGGAAGATCACCGCCACCTCCTGAGAAAAGAACATGGACTAAACTCACATAACTAATGACCTTAGCAGTTCACGCCCTTGGAGTCCATAATTAATCAATCAACGTCAACTTTAGCTATACCAAGCATGAAACACGTCTGCGTCCATAGTTCATTACGTGGACAGTTGTATCAAAACTTTTAAATTTAAATTTATTTAGTCAAAAAACAGTAAAATCTGTATGTGACGTATGGGGGAGAAGATCAACTGCGCACGTTTTCTTGAGTTCCACTATCCCTTTCCCTCATTTGAACTATAAATAGTTGAAAGTTGAGTAAAAGTTAAAGATAAATAAGTAAATCAAAATAAAATTTGAAACAGCGTGAGATTATCAATATTTAAAAAATTAGGAATTTACCTTCCCGAGTTTCAGAAAACTTATTTGCAATGGTAAATGAAGAGCAGATTTGATTTTTCTGTATTGCTAACAAAATAGTAACTCGCCCTTACCACTACTCCTACCACTTCAAGCAAACGGAGAGCTCAATAAAACGTGCGCATAGTGAAGCTACATTTACGTCCAGAGGCAAAACAAGGAGTCATCTCCGCATTTGCTCAATGTAACAGGGAAACTGGACAAAAACCTGATCGGGACGGTGGTAATTGTCCCGGAGTTATAAATCACTGTTTTTTAAATAAACATTATTTTTCATTTTGATTATCAGTATAGTCTCTAAATGTCTAGAAACAGTTATGCAGCAGAAAAGATTTTACTTTTTATTTAAATTTGTGTACCGACTTTAATTGTTTAATGCCGTCTGTTTAACTACAACGATAGTACCGCAATGAAACGAAACATCGAGAAATTGAAGAAAAGTAACATACAAACGCTGTCATTTCCGATTTTTTGTGTAAATGGATAATCCGCTTTTTTAGTAATTCAGTAGAGCAGGACATCATACTAGCTCTTGGTCAGCGTGCTCGCTTTCCTCTATGTACCACCGGTTCGATTACCGGTGGAGCCAAGACTACAGTGTGCGTTTTTCTTGCAATGGTCTAGTATATGTTGCTGTGTGACGATAAAAAAATTCACTTGTCAGATTGAGAACACAAGAATACGACGTGGAGATATTTACGTGCTAACCACACGTACTCTCTTGACCCGTAGCCTCGAGGCAGGAACATCGCCGGTAGATCCGAGCCCGTTCACAAGACGCATTTTCGCTCCAATTACATACATACATACATACATACATACATACATACATACATAGGGCTCCATATCAGCAACAGAGAGCGTATCTGCTTATTCTCTATTATTTCTGAATCCGGGAGGTCATAAGGGACGATCCTAGCTATATTATTTCACTTTTTTTTTTACACTTTTGTGATTTTCTCTACTTTTCCCTGTATCTTTTATTTACAAATTTCATTGTTTTAAAATTATTCCTGGCTATATGCCAATTCTTGGACCGCTTGTGACCTTACGGACCCAAGCTTCTTCGCACCCTGGACATTCACCACGCAACAGCAAGAACACAATTCTCATGTAGCTCTTGCAAAGACATTCATTTCCCGCCCAAGAAGGTATGAATTTCAGAAGGATAAACATATTGTTCCAAATGGAAATGAGCATAATATTTCGGATTATATGGTTAAAAATTTGACACTATAGTTTGTATTAAAAATAGTACACTGTTTCCCAATTAGAAACGCACAAAATGTGAAAGATGAGGTAAGATGGAAACTAAAACAAAATGAGAAAGGGTGCCCGTGGATAAGATGGCAAAACGTTCCTCTCAACCAAATGACATATGAGTAGTTACACTATAACTCTAGCATAAAAATAAAATGGTTGAGAGATTTTATAGCACCCCTCCCACCACCCTCACCCCTCTACAGTCAAAAACGTGTTTTAATTTCAATTTTTTTCGTCAACTTAACACTCTTTTACCTCATTGAAGAAGATGTGAAACATAATAAAAAACATTTATACTGCCAGAAAAATATTTTTGTTATTTTCTCAGCGTCGCAAAAATATGTCGGGGTTTTGCAAGCTCATCTTGGAATAAGGCGACCACGGCTATTTCCTGGCACTTACACTGGCTACTCTGCAATTTCGGCGCAAATCTCTTAACTTATTTTCCAGCGGCAACGACTTGGCACGACTTTGGAAAAGCTTGTGTATTTATGGTTTGTTTATGTTTGCGAACCAAGTAGCAGCCTTCATATTCTGCGAAATGAAGTTATCTCTAAACCTTAAACGTTGTAGAGATTCTACAGGTAATGTCCCACAAGACGACGCGTAGGTTGGCAACGGATCTCACTATCCAGTCGGGGAGGAAAGTAGCCAACACCCGCGATAAAAACATTCACTATACTAAGTGATTGCAGCAGTTGCTGTGCCTGAAAACAATCAGTTGTTTTTTTGTTTGTCTTTGCTTTCACAAAACATGGAGGCGATTGTTTTGGGAGAGTCCGGTCAACCAGTAGTAGAGAGATCAGACTACTCGTTTTCACCTAGTATCACTAGTATTCACTAGTATCAAAGTAAAAATCCTCCATGTACAATTTGTGGTTGACAAAGTGAGTTCACGGTAGTTTCTTTGGAGGTATGTTTTCCTGTCTTGAATTCCCCACATCTCCATCATTTCTCTTGTCATCACCTCGTGTAAACTCCAAATGGAAACAGTGCTCGAACACATTAAAAAAGTAGCAAATAATTTCTATTCTTCCCTTCCTTCATCTCATTCCGCCCTGAAATTTCACCTAGGTCGAACAGCAAACATCCCAAGCCGAATCAAATCCAAATTTCCCAAAGACATGCTTAAACCTTCCTAAACCAATAATATCATCCCGTATCTAAATAGAATCTTTCACGTTCCCTTCCTATTGCTCGATAGGGCAATCCTAACAACCTACCCCCCCTCTCCCAAAAAAAATCAAAAATAAATCCCAGCTGCTTCTAGAAGCAAACAAACGAATTAAACGAGTCAGAGTATCTAATCTCAATTTGTCAGGAATGCCCAAATCCCAAAATGTCAGTATGTAAAACCGAAACCCCTCGAAAGACCTTTGGTCGAACGAGAAGAAATAAATTTAAAAAAAAATCACCTCGTGTCGGAATTAAAAAGTACCATCTAAAGGAGGATCCGAGTCACTTGGCTGATGACGTACTGACCCTATCGGGGATGATAAGATTTGATCAGTATGAGATGGAATAAAGTTTTACTTGAAATACGACTCCAACAACACTTTTATTCCCCCATTTACGCATTTGCGAGAAATGTTACGAGTACCCGAAGCTTACAGCTTCGCTGAAACTAATTTTCATTAATGTGGCAACAAGTGAAAACACAGAGATGAGCTTAAAGATAGCATGTAAAATTCCATAGGAAAATTCTCGTATAATGAGCTGACGTTCTTAACTGCTAAATGAATATGAATATTTACTACTTAACTTACAACATAATTCAGACAAAAATAAACAGATTAAATCATACAATAGTTTTTAAGCATTTTGAACACATTGCAACACAAACTGAAATTTGTTTCTAGAGTCTTTGTTTGTAGTTTGTGCTACTTTGAAAATGTTATAATTTGCTAGTAACAATGTTCACTTTGACAAATTCCAGTTTTACGAGCATTAAATGTTGACATAGACAAATACATTTCTTTAGATATAGACATTTGTGAGAGTTTTTCCACAAAACATAGTTAAATGTTTGACTTACTACGAAAAGCTAGTTACGAGAGAATAAATAATTCAGATGTTTTGTTGTATTGTTTCTTATTGCTTGCAAATCGATTCACTCTGCATTTACTTTTACTGCATATATGAATGGACTTCTTGATTTGTTTAACCGTCACTGTACTTACCGTTTTCACTGTACGAGAGCGCGCGTTGAGATTAGCTCTTGCTGAACGACGTTTTGTCGCTCACGTCACAGGACGCGGAGGGGGGGAGAGGGGGCTTCCGGGAAGAGGCGCGTCGACAGCTGTCCGGTTGCTGTTATTTGTCGCACACGAAACGCTTCACTTACGGTCTGAAGTTAATATAACGTTATTGTTACTGCTCGTTCGACTGAGATTGGAAGACGGGTTGAACTTGGAACAAGAGAAAATGTTCACTTTGTATAACTACAGTTCTTAATATATGCAACGATGGTGGCGGAATTACCAATTACCCTAAATACAGCTTCCCGTTGGTTAATGAATGCGAATTTTAATTTCCCCTCTTGTATTATTTTTCGTGTGAGGGCTGTTCGAAGACTAGTCTATACACGCAAGGCTCTACCACGTACATGTATGTCAATATTATTTTACTATGTTCTTTTCCCGTTTGGATTTCACTTAAGATTAATATAAACATGGACTTTCTTACTCGACCATTGGTTTAGCATCTTCCAATTAATACAGTTTTTATTGTAAACTTCATTGATTATGCTGAAGGCACGGCTTGCAACATCCAACCTCGGCTTAAAATTTCATATTAGAATACTGTTCTACACTTAGAAGTACAATCGACAGTGATGAGTTCGCAGATACAATACGACGGTATCAAAACTTCGAAGAAAATTTATTTGCGGGATTCAGCATCACACACAAGGCTACTCTGAGCGAATGCCGTACTGCGACAGATTCGCGAAAAGCGCACAGTTATCACTTCGGTTGGCTTTTGTTTCATCGAGCCAATCAAGAGCTGAGTTCATTGTTCCCGTAAGTGTAGTGCATGCCATATTCCTGGGAGTAGCCGTGTTTACCCCCAATTTAACGCGCGTTACGGCGCCGACCTACACGCCGGATTGCAGGGTTTTCTCTCCTGGAATCTTCTCCAGTGAGGCATCGCCCCAGTCACAGCAAGCTATAAGCTCCAAACTGGTCTTGCGTTCTGTGTGGTAGTGTGCATACAAGTATAAGAGTATGTAAGGCAAAGAAGGAACATTGATGTGGAAGAAAAAAGGCCTTCTCTGTGGCTTCATTGCTAAGGTACTGTTCCGGCACTCGCCTAGTATTTATCAGAAAAGCCATGGGATAGTACCGATCAGAGCAGCCAGTTACTAATATTCTCCTAAACACAGTGGTTGCATTGGTTCGCCAGTCTACGTAGCTAGTGTCGAAAATCCGACACAAATGGAACTCGAACCTTAGAACTTCCCGGTCAATGACCCTGCAGAGGCAACAGTGGTTGCATTGAGCCACGTCAGCCGTTCGTTGGAAATTGGGAGCTGATTTCGTGCAAGAGGAGTTTTGAATTTTTAGTTGAACATTGTTTCTTGCATTCTTTTTGTCATCAATTATTTTATGTAGAATATAAAGACGAGTCATAAAATTGTTCATATTACTGATATTATTCACACTTTTACAGCTACTATAAAACGTAATTCGCTGTAATTTATAAAATATGTACTTCGCATTATACTAATGTGAGAGAGGTTTAATCATCAGCGGAGGTGGTTTGACTCACTATGTAATAAATACAGAAAATGATAATTTAATTAAATATTTCAATAGTACAACTCGCAGCCAATGTTAGTTAATTAAAGAGAACCAAACGTAGAAACATTAAATATAAAAATTATCATGTACCATCCATATTATTTGTAATAAATATGCTGTAATTTCTTGTACAATCTTCATTGATCAACGTAGAATAATTGTTCACCTAAAAATATGAATTTTATCAACAGAAGAATAAATATTAAGTAATGGTAATTGGCATATTCTAAAAAATCAGATTAAAATAAAAATATACAACAATAGTTGAAATGTATCCTGCACAAGTGGAAGTGTTGTTTGCAACATAGACAGCTCTACAGTTGTCTCTGCTGACCTCGCCTTCTTCGCTTTTTTATTCATCATTCATCTAGAAAGAGTACTAAACGAAAGGAGAGAGAGTCTGGAGTTCGATAAAACGAGAGCAGATTATGTCTCCCTCATATGTCAAATAAAGTTTCTATTATTATTTGTCGAAACTAAATAAAATCAAATTGCCGTGGGCACCCTGGCAGGACGGTCCCAAAGTACGCTATTCCGAGTCAACAGGCCCCGTTCACAGCGAACGCTCCTGTTGTCATTGCTCTATTGCTCCTTGACGCCACTTCGTGAAATAAAAGCTCTCGGGCTGAAAGTTAACGCATTCAAGGTCGCTGCTTGTCTACCAAAGTGGAAGCAGTCGGGTTTGGAAGTGTCGGAAATGGCATTGAATGGTTGGTCGATTGATTTTTGTATATTTTATGTATAGTTGTGTATTTATTTTATTTAATTTAATTTATTATTTTTTTATTTAATTTAATTTATTATTTTTTTATTTAATTTAATTTATTATTTTTATTTAATTTAATTTATTATTTTTATTTAATTTAATTTATTTTTTTATTTATTTTAATTTATTTTTTTATTTATTTTAATTTATTTTATTTATTTATTTTTTTTATTTTTTTATTTTTTATTTATTTATATTTTTTTATTTATTAACAGACGGTGAAATACAAATAATGTAATAAAAGTATGTACATTATTATTCCGTTGAGGAATTAATCCAGTGCACGGGCCTGTTATCAATCTTTGTTTTTTACCAGAGCAACCGTTTTTTTCAAGAGCTTGTTTATAAAAGAAACGGATACAAAAAATAATCGGAAAATATAATTAATAAACAAAGAAGCATATATTGCAAGAGAAAAAGAAAATTCGAAATACAGAAAGTAAAAAAGTAGTTATCACAATATTGTTTAATTTCATAATTCTCATTGAAAAACTGTAGAAACTGTCTCATCGCTAAGCTCAATTATAAAGTTTCTAAGCAATTTCTTTGAATTATTACGCAGTTTATCGTAGCTGGTATTTTTGAGTTCACTGCTCAGTAAATTAAAAATCCTATAACTAATATAATTATGGTTACGTCGACTGATTTCTTTCCCAATTTTCGGCGGTACTAATAACTTGTTTCTCTTATTATTTTTACATAGTGATATATATTTCTGTTTCAGATAGTCAAAATTATTCAAAAGAGGTTTTTCTAAGAAAAATGTCCTTATAGAGACAAGTCGATACGTTTTAAAAAGTAATTCAGAGGAATATAGTTTGGTTTTACTATAAACGATTTTAAGTATTTTCTTTTGAACATCTTGTAGCATTTTAATTGCGTTATAGTACGCACCACCCCATGTTATAATGCCATAAGTCGCAATATTCCAAAATAACGCATAATACATTATTAACAATTGTTTTCACTAAAATACTCCGCAATTTATAAAACATTTAAATTAAATAACGGACTTTATTTGTGACTTGTGTGATATGTTGTTTCCACTTCACATTTGAGTCAACACATATTCCAAGATATTTGGCTGAATTCACTCGTGTCAGAAATAGACAATCACACACATCACTATTAATATCACGTGAACTAGTATGTAACTGTAGCTCAATATTTGAAGGTATATTTGTGTATATTTCATCATAGAACGTGGCGTCGTTCTTCTCCTAAAGAATGCAAAATCTGCGCCGACCTACACGGTGGCTGATGGAATTTCCCCCTCCAGGTAACTCTCACCAGCGGGGCACGTTCCACCAGGGACAAGCTCTAAGCTGCCGACCAGTCTCATGACATGCGTGGTGTAGTGCATGTAAGCATAAGTGTGTAATGGGTGATAGCACAAGGAAGACAAAAGAAACTGTTCGTGGCCAGTTTGTTAGGGTACTGCTCCAGCATTCGGTTGGTTTAGATCCGAGAAACTCCGGAAAGCTACCGATGAGAGAGAGCAGCCGGACGTTAGAATTCTCCTCCAGTAAACAGTTGAATGCGACCTAGCTCTCGACCATTGCCGGACCACTCAATCCGTAGGACCTCCCTGTCAGAGGCACTTCAATTACATTAGTTTTTGCGCTGAGCCACCTCATCCGATTTCGGGTATGTATATTTTTGTGAAAATCAAGTTACTGATTTTTTTCCCTCATAACACAACTTTCAATACACTATGTATACAAGAGTAAAGCCTTCGTTTAGCCTGATTGGTTAAGACACGCAGCCCCTGCTCACCCCGCAGCGTACTTCCCCACAGCCTAAAGTGCTAAAGTGGACCGTCCTGACCCAAACCACGTGAAGTCACGCCACGTGGCGCCGCCTCTCGCCGCCGAGTCCCCGAGGTGCCTCACGGCTCTGCGCATCGCGGCCAGCACGCCGCCCCTTCACGGCCGAGTAGAGCTGGCCCGCGCTTCACCGCTTGATCGCTTCACCGCCCCCGCTGCGCTGCGCCGAGTGGAGAGGCGCCGTTCCAGGAATCCACGATGCCGTCGCTCACTTCCTACTCCTCTGGGTGACGCGCAGTGCGGGGAAATGCGATACGTCGTGTAGTATGCAGTAGCTGTGTGATGAAAGTAGTAAATGTCGACTCAATGATATAATTATGATATACTATTGTTCAACTCTTAAATTCATATTTCTTTTAAAATGTACTACTAATAATATTATGAATATTATAACGTTACACTTATTTAAATTTTATTTTTGTCGTAATATTTTCTCTTCGTATCTATCAAAGGCTGGTAAAAAAAATTGTGTTGTCTCATTTTCGGAGATCTCTTCGCAAATATCAAAACTTAAAGATACAAAACTAAAAAATGTAGAGATAAAGATTTTTGTCTTAAAGAAACTATTTTTTAATGGATCATCTCTTGAAAAAATCTAATTAAATTTTTTTTGGAAATTTGGATAGGTTTTGCATAATTAGTGCTTGAAATTTACGATATTTATAAAAACATTTTCTTAAAAACCACTCCAATTGGTTTCTTCAATTTTTCTCCACGCATTGAAAAAGGAACACCTAAAATAATGGTGGGATCTCATTTTCGTCGAAGACTAAATCTTCGAAAATATCATATATATAAATAATAATGCGAGCAGGTATGTGCCGTTGTAACACCACTATTTTACCTAATTCACTGCACCTTCGAAAATTGCAAAATTGTACAATGCGAAAGTGGAATATTGATAACACTGGTTAACAAATTATTCGTTGCATTGCTGGGAGCAATGATTATCAATTGATTGTGCTGATAACACATTTGAAATTCGTTTTTTCTCTGAAAGCTTTTGCTTTTGAATTCCACCCAAGTAAAAAATTAAATATTTCATTTTCTTTTCTTTGATCTCATAATCTGTGGGTGGAATGTTTCGATTAAACTGTCAATTATATTCATATTTAAAACTATTTGCAACACAGTCTAAAATTATCTATTAGTACAAATGAAAATACACATCGCCATAAAAAAATTGTCGAAGTTTATAAAAAGTGATCATTATAAGACACATTTTTACTACGAGTCAAGTGTCAAGCTAAATCTTTTAATACAGTAACTTACGTTTCAAGATTTCCGTGTGTACGCTACTACAGACCAATCGCGTTTAATCCTCCAGTAGTAATGTGCTAACATACTTGTATACTTTTACCATCTGTCTTGGTAACACCCTTCCATGGTCTTGACGTCCTGACGGAATCGCTCACCATGTTCGTCAGCCATCACTCACCAAGTTTTTTGGGAAACTATCAAGATGACTAAATAGGAAACGAAAATTTGACACTTATGTTGCATCCCAGAAATGCTGATAACATATTTTATACGAGACTCTCCTAGATAGCAGCGTTTTTATTAAGTGATATATAAGTGATATTTCAGCAAGGAACCCTGACTATATGCTAGAAGCATTCACCATCTGTGTTCAATGCTTTAACGAACTATTTAATCACATCAATCTGTATGTGGAGTCGAGGAAAATTGATATTATATTGACTCATAATTGGATCACTAAAAATGTTTGGCATGCCTGCATTCAGCATCTCACGTATGGACCACCATTTTTGATTCCAGTGCAATTTGGGATATCGGCTGTCCCACATGCAATAACAACATGGATTATTTGCATAACTTTCCTGTTAACCAAGGAAAAATTAACCGTTTTGAGATCCACCGAAATTGTCCAGTAGTGCTCGTCATAATTCAGAAGTTGAATTACAGTTACAATGTAATTATGCTTCTCGTAAATTCACAGGATGACCAACTGGAACAGGTGCATAGACATTGTCTTTATGCAGTAGAATACAGTTCTGAATATAATTCGATCTATCAATAAATAAACGCCAATAATTTGGACTGTACAATGTAATCACTAATTCCCGCAGATCTGAAATAATGTGACAATAAACAAACTATCTCTCCTCAGTAAAATACCAAACAAACTCATCTCGTTTATGGAAAAATGAAACTTTTACGAGCTCGCTTACTACATTCGTTTTTTTTACTCTTGACTAACATTTCAGCTACAAGTTTTATGAGACCCAAATAATACGCAAGATCATCCAATTCTGACAAACGTGCTGAGGAGTTGAAGATTGTGGGGTATGAGAATAACTTTACTTTGAAGTATGAGAATAATCTACTTTAAAAAAAATTCCTTTAGTTTCATCACATGGTTCCTGACCACTGCCCTGATTTTCATTTGGAGTGAACCGTTTTAAAAACTTGAATATATAGAATAATATATATATATATATATATATATATATATATATATATATATAAACTCATCAGAGTGCACAACAGTTCAAAATGCAGAAGGGATACTAGGATATGAAATGTTAAAACTGTTTTTCTTGCTTATACCCTTCGAATTGACGAGATAAAAATAGTAGGAACTAGTATGGGCTCTTGGTTCCCGCCAGGTCATCTGAATTCCAAAACGTAAACCCTTACGTTTCCCTTTCGTTAAGTCTGTCAGCAGTGATCGCAAAATGGAAGTCCAAAGTAAGCTTTATAAGCGCGTCTCACAAATAATGTTGTGCATTTGAAGAATTAAGGTAAAGTTATTTCAAAAAAACGCTTTCTTAAAAAATAGATTTTCTTCTGGGTGATCTGGGCTGTCCGGGTGACGCCGCGTCGAAGGCAGAGTTGCCGACGTTTCGACCATCCTGTCGTGGTATGCCAGCCTTGAGGAAGACCACGACAGGATGGTTGAAACATCGGCAATTCAGTCTTCGACGCGGCGTCATCCGGACAGCCCAGATCACCCACATGACTCGGGCCGCGGAAGCCTACGACTTCAGATTTTCTTCTGATCTCACACCAGTACATAGTAACCATATACAAGCCTGATCCAACAATTTTCCTGAAGATGTACCAGAGTATGCCAAAGTCGCCGTTACCCAGGGAGATGTTCAAAGTTAGTAGCCGTAGCACCGAAGTATCTGTCGAAAGAAAGAGAGCAAGAGAGCAAGAGAGCAAGAGACACACACAGAGAGAGACACACAGAGAGAGAGAGACACACACAGAGAGAGAGAGACACACACAGAGAGAGAGAGACACACACAG
>BOPP01000088.1:2025547-2102635 GCA_017312745.1 Gryllus bimaculatus | reverse complement strand
CACAGAGAGAGACACACAGAGAGAGACACACAGAGAGAGACACACAGAGAGAGACACAGAGAGAGAGACACAGAGAGAGAGACACACAGAGAGAGACACACAGAGAGAGAAAGACACAGAGAGAGAGAGAGACACAGAGAGAGAGAGACACACACAGAGAGAGTGTCCGCACGCTTTGCTGTTTCGTCAACACTGTTCACAATTCACTGATGCACTCGACACTGCTGGTAGGCGCTCAACTGCTCTCTGCCCGTCGGGGCGCTGCTTTACAGCCCGCTGGGGCTGAGGGTCCGCTGGCCAGCCTCCGGATAGGAGTGGTGCCTCCTTTTTCGGTGCCTGGTCGCGCGTGACGGCGCCGCGGTGGCTGCTGTCGTCGCCCTTTTTTGAGCGGCGACGGTACTAGGTTCCGGCGGTTCTTTCAATGGTGCGCTGTCGACTACTGCAGAACCAACTACAGATAGAGCAGTAATTGTCCGGATGGTTTATACTCTTACATTGACTTACTTTTGTAGTCGAAATCATATCTGAAAGAAAACGAAAGAAAAAATTGCCCTCTTCGTAATATTAAGTTGGCAAGACAAACGTGGATAATAACTCACTATAAATAATTAAATACTCGTTTTCATTTAAACTACGTCAATTTATCAAAGTCTCCCACAGCGCTTACAACATTTCATTCGCGTCAGTATCCAGATTCAGGCTGCCAGCTCGTCACTCGTGCGCCGTTTCTTCAGGAATTGAACTGCCAGCGGCTGGAGTACAAAAGTTCAAATGGCACTTAACGTAGAGCATGAAACACAAAACTGTTTTCACATTTTAATGAGCATTTCAAAATTAGCAAGATTCAATAAATGAATTTCATCCAACTGAAATTTCGAAAAAAGATTCTTGATTTGTGTAATGGGTATTTTTTTCTGAAATAAAATTTGTTCTAAAAATTAAACTTTAACGATCGATTGATTAGTGATTGCGGGCGCGACAACTGCTAAGGCAATTAGTTCCGTTAATGTAGTGCATATATTTTCGCGGGAGGGTGGCGTAGATCTTCTCCCGCCAGATGGCGAGATCCGGTGCCGACCCATCGGCTTGCGAGGTTTGTCATCAACCAGGATTGTCCTACAGGCGGGGCACTACCCCAGCTGGGACAAGCTCCCGACTGGTCTCCAGTCATGTACAGTAGTGTAGTGCATGTAATAGTGAGCGTGCGATGATACAACCAGAAAAAGGGAAGTTCGCGCGCTGTCTGTGGCCCGTTTGTTGGGTTCATAGCAGCCGCCTGCTAGAGCGTCTTCCAGACAGCAGCTAAATTCGACCTATCTTTGTTCTTACTGCGCAAAATTCTGACACGTTCCGAACTTGAACCCTAGAATATCCCAGTCAAAGGCACTGCAGTGATATTAACTAAAGCCCTCAGTTACTAAAGCCCGTAGTTTTTAAAGAAGGGTACGCACATTTTGTTTTAAAAATGTAGTTTTCGCATATTTTTGTTCGAATAATTGCAATTTATATTTTTTTCTCAAGAACTACTCCAGTTTGTTTTCCTTGAATAGAGGAAATGCTTAAATAATGCTGCAGATCGAATTTTAGGTAAACTCGCATGTTCGAAACTCGCATGATCGAAACTCGCATGTTCGAAACTCGGATGTTCGAAACTAGCAAATCAAAAATTAACACCGTTAAATTACAATATTGATGATAGAAGTTCTTTCTTCGATGAATGATGTTCTTGAATACCTGTCCTTGAATTAATTAAAATTGTGAGGGGAAGTTTGAGTTTAGCTCTGAGACTGATGGTGTAGGGTTTATGTGATTGGCACCTTAACTCCAAGAACTTCAATATGAATGGCAGTGCGGATAAAAAAGTTTGGGTTTTGAAAACACTTTTACAAGTTCTACGTTCCCGTTTAAAATTGTGCGAGAAAGAATGTGTCTTTGTAGCACCACTACTTTCCTTCCTCAATTGGCTGGGCGTATACCCTCGATCTACGTCTTTCAATAGTTGTATCGAACGCGTCGCCTTTGTCTCCTATTATTATGTTTCATGACTGGAAAAAGGTTCCTTTCAGACCCTTCGCTATGTCAGTACATGTAGCGAGTTTGCCAGTAAAGCGTGACCAATAACGGGATGCGTAGGACATATTGACGGGTCTATATATCGCAATACATCCTGGAAAGAAACTATTTTCTGTATCGAATATTCCGTTGCTCGATTCATTTCTCTCGATTTTATAGGGCAAATTCTAGTTGCTAATATTTACTCTGTATTTCCGTGCCGCTTCTATTATTACGAAAACGATGTGTAAATTTCTGTCGACGTAACTTTAATTGGAGTATAATCTAGGACACACTGTCACATACAAAGTATGCAGATGAGAGTCAAACCTTCAATGCCAGGGAGGTTAGAATTTATAGTACTGATGATTTGACACAGCATAAAAAATAAGGAAAGGATAATTTAATGAAACGCAGAATTGTCAAAAACACTGCCAAACGTCCGTTCATTAAAGATAATTAAACGTAAAAACATTAACTTTAAAAATACTTATGAAACATCTATGTCAATTATAACAATAATGGTGTAATGCCAACTGTCATGTTCATTGTTCATAGAATTTCTTCACATTGGAATTCTTAAATTATTCCATCTATCAGCAAAGAGAACCTAAGAAATTACTTTCGCATAGAGTCTAGAAAAAACTACAAGATTTTTTAAAATCCGTATTACTCTGAACAGTGTGACGGTAAATCTATTCACTTGCACGACACATTTTTCACGACTTACAGTTTTGATTACACATTTCTGCTAATAGAGTTTCATAACTTTTTATTTGCGAAATATCCTCTTTGATGTTTGCTAAAGAAATTGTTTGATGTAAACTACTACTTGTCAAAATTAAAAACTACTCGTGATGTGCTAAAAACCAAAACAAACGAACACTATACGCCCACTATCTTTGAAACGAATTCAACTTCCTGTGTGAGAATGAATGTATTCAGATTTATCGAGCGTTGTATAATGAAATTTTGAACCACATTTTGCTGGAAGCCTCGAGGATGGCTCATGGGCAGCGCACTAGCTTCGCATGTTGTAATCCCGGGTTTGAAACCCGGTCGAGGCAATAATATAGTTGTACCTTTCCTTTAAAATCGTCTCAATTTCTGTACCTGTACGATGAAGAAAAGCTCAGAAAGGGGGAATTTACAAGTTACGGTGAAGGAAAATACATGCTCGTCACGTCTCCAAATCTGGGAATTAAATTAGACACGAAGGACATCGAAAGCTAGCCGGCAAAGTCGGATAGTCGATCTAAAATGCTAAATACAGTTTGATAAAAATGGATAGAGATTTTCCTATTGTGAACGAATTAAATGGTTTGCCTTGCTGAATTTGAAGAATACTTTACATGATTTCTTCTAGTGCGCTAGAAAGTAATTGGATCTGTTTTCTCCAACGGCCAAAAGGAATCCGCATATAGTGCCCGAGATGAACTTTTTTATATAACAGTTTGATAGTTGAAAACTTTATTGCTAAAATATAGTATAATTGTTGCTAAAATGCTATATACTTACTGATCTGTTGACAGTAATTCTGGGCGAAAACCCCCCGCTCAGAAATACTTTTTCGTTATAGCGCTTTTGACAGGGAAAGATGGCGATATTTCCGCTTCATACGTAAACAATAGAGGCCCCCGCGCTCCTGAAACAGCGTCGTTCCCGCCCCATGGCAGTTTTTGCTAATCACATACACACTACGATTTTGACTGTACGTAGCGATAGGTTCGAGCTTTTGTGGGGGTATTTCCCTAACGCCCTAGCCGTTGCTGGTGATTCTCCGGGAACACATTCTTCGGACAGGCCACACGTAAAAATTATCGAAAACTGTTCTTGTTAATTACGAAATGTTGATTATTTAATCAGTGGTAGGTTGAAGTGTAATGACAGTTTTATCACGCAATCGTAAATAGAGGTCAAAGAACGATCGATAATTCAAAAATATTTTCCACTGAGTACACATTTAATTTCGTGAACGGATAGAATTGATATAAATTGTAACGTAAATACAATGCATAACCATTATTTTACCAATTCTCGTTCTCTTCAATAATACCCTACAAGTTAAAAGTTGGGAATTTAAAAAAATGCTATGTTCATTTAGAGATAATCAATGTTCTGTAAAACAAACAATACATGTTTGATTTAAATCTCGTAGTACAGCAGCCTCGACAAACTTAGTTCTATCTGAAATAAATTAAATGTTATAGTGCAGAATGAAAATCTTTTGCAAGAACGTACAATGATGTTTTTCGGCTGCATTTGTCTGTAGTTGATATATAATATTTACTTTATTTTTAATCCGAGTGCTTGGTCGAAGATGGTAACATATTTCAGGAACGGCGGCTGTTCGCGGTTTATTGGTTCAGAGAATCTAAGAAATACAGCTTTCATTTACTTTATTGTGGAAGTAAATATTATTTATAGTTTTCATTTCTGTTGGGCAATATACTAGAGAGGCAGATAGATTTCTCTCTGAAATCGTAGCGCTGCGCGGCACAGTGCTCTCGCCTCATCATCGTATAACTCAGTATCCTTAGTTCTCTCGCCTAAATGGTGGTTTTAATGAACGAATTCCTCTTCAAATGGAGCAACGTACTATAATGTTTTGATTTGATATTTCTCACCAATTCAGAATCAGTACTTTCCAACCGAGCACCGTAATACTTAACTTCGGCTTACAGCAGTTATAAGGTCCTTCACGTTTGAAAAAAAAATGTTGCGCGAAATCTGGGTATTTTCTGTTTTTGTTATAACAAGCAGATCTGATTACTTCCAACGGCACTTCATTTTCAAACGCTGAGCTTACACCTCTCACTCCTGCTCCCAATCAGCTCGACACTCATCCACCTGTTGCGGGTCAGCAACCTTCAGATCGTTCAACCCTTGCGTAAGACCCCTCCCCTCGCTTCGTAGCATTTCTCTCACTAGCACGAACCTCCCTCCACGCCAATGCTCCCATTCCTATTCAAACATTCTAAGTGCGTTTTGTTTCACAGAGTGGACATATTTAGGTCAACAGCAATAGTAGGTAAAACATGAATTTTCGCTGCATTTCTCCGATACAAGTGTTTATGTAAAAATGATTAGCAAAGGAACTGTAATTTTCGAGGAATGCTGATGGTAAAAAATGTTAAAATTTGAAAATGAACAATGTAAAATGTTACTTAATTTTGTGAATGGATTTTTTGTTCAGATTTAATGAAACAAAATATCAAACACACATGTATATATTTATATATATATATATATATATATATATATATATATATATATATACACATTATATAAGTGACATTTGGCCCATTTGGCGAACGCCACACACGCGGCTCCAGTCCTATCTGAAGTTTCCAGAGGGCAGAGTGCGCGCCTCTATGGTCGGAGCGGAACGTGCATTCCTGTATTCGCTTAGCGCAACTCAGCGCGGCACTTGCAAGACATGGGCGAAGCGAGGGGGTCACTTTCGTGGGGGACGCGCTTTCACCCCTTCCAGAAAGATTCGGCACATAAATACGATCAGTGGACCCGGTAATCTTCGTGCTCTGGTTTCGGGTGTGGGCAGTCTTGCTTCTAGTGGGTTCGGACGTCGAGGGTCTGGTTGGAATGGACAAAAGAGGGCAAGTGAGATAAAGCGGCGAAAGGACAACAAAAAGGGGACTATATGAGACATGGGGACAAAATGGAAAAAAACAACTGGGAAAGTGGAAGAAAGAAAAATGGGGAAAGAGGGACATATTAGGCCAGAGAGACGAATGGACAAATGGGACAATGAGAGAAATAAGACAATTTGACAAAGTGGGTCAATGGGACAACACGGAACTAAGGGGACAATATGAGACAAAATTGAACAAGGGGACAAATGAGACACTGGGAGAAAATGGGTCAGGAGGGCAAAGTGGGATAGAGCAAAATGGGACAGGACGTGGAATGGGACACGAGGTCAAAATGCGGCAGGAGGTCGAAGTGGAATAGGAGGTCAAAATTGGACAGAAGACAAAATTTGACAATGGGAAAAACTGAAAGGGACATGGGGATGAATGGGACATGGGGACAAATTGGATAAAAAACAAAATACACAAGTGTGACAAAAGGGACATATTTATCCAACAATTTATCAACAGTTTTAAAATACAAAACCGAGAGTCCGCTAAAATATTGTTAATGGACTCACGTGCATTTTAACGGCCGTTGCTATGGACGCGCTCTTAAATCGTAGTTCAGATGGTTGTCGTAAATAACAAAAAAATATATCTTCAATATTATAGTAGCTGTAAGACGCCTAAAAATCGCACTTGAGTAATTTTTAAAACATCTGGGATGTCAACGATGATAACTGCACAATTCTTCTAATAGTCCTTTGCGCAATCCGACGACAAATTGATTCCAACATTTGGTGTCATTTTTTAGTGTTTTGAAAATGTTTTTGAGACTTCATGTAAAGTACAAACATTAAAATATTCATTTCCCAAAACTGGAGTTCATTCAGATCTACCAAGTATTATCAATTTTGAAGAAAACAGCCAGAACGGTTTAGGAGCTGGAGTTGACCACAGACGAACAAACTGACAGACACATGCAAACAGACGGAGATTTTATTCTTCAATCGTTTTTTCGGTATCAAGGACCCACAAAACTTTAATTTGTGCTACACTATGTGTTAGAGAATGTTTTCTATATTTAGCAACAGAACTTATCCACTTTTTCCTTAACAGGCCGCACCAATAAGAGATTTTCTGACGAAAATTCGTTTTCCAGCACACGATTATATAACTTTCTCTTACGAAACACCTTCTTAAGGACGAGATAGTAAAAATAGGAAAGGAAGTAATGATTAAAATTATTAATGTTAGAAATCTGGATTAATGTCACATTCATTGTTCTTGCATTTTCATGGATGTTGTTTAGATATGTTTCATTTTATCTTCCTATGGTTGGATGAATGAATAGTAGATCTTGAAGATCCTTGAGCTTTATGTTATTGTTATTGGATTAGGTTGATACTTTTAGGCTCTAAAAATACTTGACTGATATTTTTCAGACCCTTCTTTTCTATGTCCAGCTCCCTGAATGTTTCCTCATAAAAGCTGTTTCTGTACAAAATATACCTCAAAGATTCGGTGAGTACTGCGTATGTTTAATTTGCTAAATCTACATTGGCTCTTCTTACACCATTGAACTTACACCATTACATTCGTAATTCAATATAAAGATCTATTGTGAAATTAGGAGAAGGGAATGACTTTTGCTTTTCTTGCAAAGCTAGAAGGCGCTTTAAAGCACACATTGGCCATTGAAACTGAAAATCACTAAAAAATGACATTGGCCTTTCTTGCGCCAAGACACAGATGTTTTCTTAAGTTTCAGAAAATAAAATACAATTCTTCCCATTTACTTTTAAATACCACCGTTCAATTAGTGCCCGACCCCCTTCTTCTTTTAAATAGAAGGTTTGAAACAATTTAAATTATGCAATTTTTGCAAGTTCGAAATCTAGAAATGAATATTGGACTTGTGTTCTAAAATTAAATTCAAATTTCTCAATTTCAGAGTGAGATTTAAAGAAAAAAGTTGTGGCAATTTAGACAAGTTTCAACTTTTCCTAAGGGCTTCATGTCAAAACCCCTTAAATGATCCATTTCAAATTGACAGACATTTGAGATCGGCTGGGCAGTGGTACACGCTTTAGGGCGAGTACTGTTGTACCCACAGAGACGGTCAGAGAGACAGACTTTTCGAAAAGATAATTTTTATGGTGGGTCAAGGATACAGAACTTTCTCTTCACACCATATTCGAGAATATAAAAATCGAGAAAAATCTCGTGCCCCTGAAAATTAGTACTCTTCCACTTCATTATTCCATGTTTCGCAAAGTGAGAAGCTTCCTCAAGATTCCTCCATTAAAATCAGTTGTGAGTATGCATGCATGTATGATTGTATTGCAATATAGTTCACTAATTTGCATTTTAATGGAAATTATAACTACGCGAAAAGGACACAGCAAGAGTGCCGTACATGCGGCGCTGGAACGAACTGTGAACAAAAACGCTTTAGCAAGGTATGAGTTACCACGACAGACCCGAACGGGAACGAGAAGAATAGTTTAAGACTTTCAAAGAACGAATGAGCAGTGGACCAACTTACGGATCCGTGGGCAAAGGGCGTTCCGCTGCGAGACAAACTATGACGAATGGGCAGACACACTGAAGGTGGGGAGCCACCGGAGAAATAAAACGTAACGTGGGGGACATGGACTAGGCGTAGAACCGAGACTGGCACTCTTTTGTTAGAATAAAAGTGCGACATTGTACAACAGACCATGCCAGGGCTCGCTCGATAGCGGTACGACACTCGCTCCACAGCAGTCGACTGAAGGACAGAAGCTATCGAAAATCGAATCGAACAAGTAACTGGACCGCGCCGACGCCTTCGACCATTACTAAACTTGAGTAGGAAGTGGGACAGACGACGTGCAATGATGGAAGGGAGGCGCGGAGGTGAAATGTTGGCAGACGAAAAGAAGAAAAAGTTATCACTTATTTACTTCAGGCCCTCGCGTAGAAGGCACTTGTACGCTACTTGTAACACGACAAGCTTGCAGGCACGTGAAGTTGCACTCGCATCGACCACGCGTTTGTGCGGTTATTGGATCATTAGCTCTTTTATAATTAGTAGTTCTTCGTGACACTATAAAGCATCATGGCCGTTCGTGGAGTAAGCTCGGTAACAGAAAATTTAATAAATGAACCGTATTGAGTTTCCGGAGGTGCGTATATCGCTGAGTGACTGGTACTGATGAACGGTGCTGCTCAACACTAGTATGTCGGTGTAAGAGGACACAAAAGTAAACGGTGTTGTCAGCGGCTCCGCGGGTTCCGAGAAGGGCCCCGACGAAGGGCTGTGACCAAGGGACGGACGACGCACGTCAGCATGCAATTCACAGCTTCTGCAGCGGAATGCGTGCAAGAATGCAATCTTTAACTCCGTTCTGAGGAACAAAGCCTCACTACCAAGAGGAGAGACCAGCCGGCAAATGAAGGAGTTCGTAGCATCAACATGGAAGGTTATATGAACTGTCATGCCAAATGCTAATGCGATTTACGACCAAAGAATGATATTATAATAAGTAGTAGTAGTAGGAATAGCATTAGACCTATTTCTGGCTTCGGCCCTAGTAGCTGTAGCAGTAGCACCAGCAGCGACGTCGGTGGTGGTGACGGGGGCGGTAGCAGCAGCTGTTGCAGCGGTGGTGGTAAATGCGGTAGCTATAGTATCGGCAGTGGTAGCAACAGCGGTAGCAGTAGCAGTGGTATCGGTAACATATACAGCTGTAGTGGTAGCAATGTCAGAGGTAGCGGCGGCAGCGGTGGCAGCGGTGGCAGCGGTAGTAATGAGAGCGATTGTAGCAGCAGCGGAAGCGGTAGCACCGGTATAATTTAACATATTACTTTGTATTCACTGACACCCACATTGTCATTTACACATTTCACATTCTACTGACACCTTAAAAATTAAACATAAGTCATTTCCTGTCAACATTTTCTCGTCAATCTTAAACATAATCATTATCGTGTGAAAGTTGTGAGAAATTTGTGTCCTCATCTTTTTTGTCATGGGTCCCATGATATACTTCGGCAATCATAAAGTGGTTGAAAATGGTTTCGATTGCCATATTAAAATTTTCTTGTTCCTTCGTATGTGACGCTAAAATTATCCGTTGAAATCATAAAAAAAGCATGCCATTTAATCCAGATTTGTACCCAGGGCTAGAGTCGGTGCTGCTACAACAGACTGCGTTCTAAAAGTCTACAGTAACGTACTGGTCTAATAAACTCCCCAATACGAGAAACAACACTCATTCAGCGGTCCGAAAAATGCAACACTATATCACGAGCCGCTGAGTCAGAATGTTTCGCTTTTCGTGCCGCTGAATCAAAGTGTTGCCAGTGAGTGTACAAGGCAAAGCTTTAATATTCCGTCCGTATATCCCACTGTCACGAGCTGCTAACTCTATCACAAAAACAAAAAAGGTGAACAAGTTCCAACTACATTTCATCGGAATACCGGTGAAGCGTAGCCACCCCATAGACGCTAACAATCGGAGAAATCCCACAAAAGCTATTGCAGCGCACACGGCCCGGGAGAGGCAGCGCCGGATGACGAAACCAGTCAGGTGCAGCCTGCCTGGTCCTCTCACTCCATCACGTATGGCACGTGGCATAGACAATAGTTAACGTCACACACCGTGACCTCGCGGGGTGGTATGCAAAGCCTCCCCCTCCCCACCTTCCGAGATTCGGCTTCGCTTCGCGATGGCCACGTGAGGTGATGGGGGAGTTCTGGTTGTGGAGAGAAACAACAAAATTCATCGCAAAAACGATCGGAAAATGTGTGTTGCAATAATATTCTACAATTTATAAATGCATTTAAATTTTAAACTCAGGTTTAATTAATGTCAAAAATAGTAAACAATTGTATGTGGTGTATGGAGAAGTATAATCTGCACATGTTTTTTAAAGTTTGGAATAAGTATTCCTTCTTTTTTATTATTGTAAATACTTCAATTATGAATATAAGACAGAAAAAGCTTTTCTGAGAAAATTTGATAACAAAAAAATTCGTTCCAGTGTAATTTATATTACTAATTAACAATTCATGAAGAAATTGAAAGAAAAATGTAGGTTTTTGAGAGGCATCAATAGTTTTGTTACATACCCAAATGCAAAAACGCAAAAATGCAAAAACGAAAAATAGAAAAAATTAAAGAACAATAGAGCAGTTTTCATTTTTCTACAAATGAAATTTTTTCATTGTGTTAATCCCCCAAATTCCATAATTTGTGAACCGACGGAATTATCTTATGTGTGCGTTATTGATATCAGAGCGATCTAGCATGTGTGCAATTTTCAGATTTTTATCTGTTCCTCCAACAGGGATATTACAGTTGAAAATTTCAAAAAAAATCCAAAATTCCATGTTATAAGTGGATGTAATTTTCAAATATTTTGAGCAATTCAGTTCCAGCCAATAAGTTTCATTTTGAGAAATATAAAAACTTCAAAGTACCCCCAAAACTTAAAATATCCGTTTCAAATTCATAGGGTCTCGAGTTCGGCCGCATTGATGTTGGATTATTCATTTTGGAAAAATAATACTGAACGCTTTAGGAACTAGTGTTGAGTACAGGAGGATGGACGGAGAGACAGACAGACGTTTTACCTAATCCAATGTTTCAGAAAATAAGGACCCATAAAACGTAGATTCTGGATATACAACGTGTTAAGGGAAGTAATTTATTACTAATAGGAATAAGATTTATACACCTTTTTGTTAGCAGTGATTTAAAACATAAGCTTTTGTGTCTGCATTGGAAGCATTGCAAGTACATTTATCAGTCTCATTCACGATGGAAAGAGATGGGTGAGCTACTCCGGCACATCAAATTAGCTCGTTTTGCGTAGCATCAGTTTGCATCACGAACCACGTGACCACAGCTCGGGCACTTCGTTTGAAGACGGACCAGATGACGGCCGCCCAATTGCGTGGAGAGCGACAAGTGTTGAAAAACATTTTGAAAGTGGCGTAAAGTAAGAATTTTCAACTCTTACAAACCAAAACTAACACGACGAAAGGGCATAAGATGCAATAACTAAAAGAAATGCTGCATATGTCTATTTCAATGACAAGGTAATAATTTTGGTATCTTGCTGCATTTAAAATTCCTGATAATATTGTGCCGCGAACTGGCGCTTGAAATATATTGGCTGGAACTGGATACGATGCGCAATGCCCCATCTATATCTGTCATTCATGGTCTCATTGATTTTGTTTCCTCGCAGTAACTTCATGAATGTTATCGGAGGTAATTATGTTAACTGCGATATTTAGCTCATGATTATTATACTGAGCGCCTCTCTGGTGCCTCATGGTCAGCTTCTAACGTTCGATCGATCCCGGGGTCGACTCCCGGTCGGAGTAAAAGTAGATTTCCATTACGAGTACAATCGTTTCATTTTCAATAACTGTCACGAAAATAAAGCTCAGGAAGATCAAGTATTTTAGATACAGTGAAGGAAATTTGTCATGCATGCTACATGTCTCCCTTATCCATATATGGGGAGATAAAAAAAAATACCTGGGGAAAAAGCGAGCTGGAAAATTAGGATTAATCCAACCCTACAATGTCAAATACATTCATTATTATATTTTATCTGACAAAAACCTGACAATTATTTTTATAATTACAGTACAATAAGAACATATCTACTAAATTATACAATTGATTTGAGTGGCGTATTACAATATCGACCATTTTCCCTCTGTCTTCGTATGTTGTTTGTACGTACAATATTAACGATTTTGTAAACATTGAAATATTTTTCCCTTTTCTATTAGCGCTTCAAAATTTAATATTAACTATTTTTCTAATCAGACACTCATGTGTCTCTGATTGTGCAAAGATTCGACAATAGTGTGTGCATTTCTTTTACTTTCCAAATCATACATGAATACTTGAAAATCGTATTCGTTTCGATTTCTGAACCTCAGATTATAACTTCATTACCGAACAATTAAAGTACAGATGATAAAATGCATTCCGTAATAACACACGAAACCCTGTTGTACCGTTTCATATCGTTGATGGTTGAAATGAACCATGGGTCACTAGGTCACTTCCATGCTTTTCAAACAAGAATTAATTAAAAAACGAAATATTCCTCACTCTTTCCGCGCTAATTTACATTTTTAACACACACTACCTTTCTATATGCACTTTTATATTTACAACATTACCGAAAATTCTTTGATTAATGTTCTGCTTTCTGAAAATTGAGACGCTCAGAACAACAACAGTAGATCCCAGCCGAAGTTTGTTTTGAGAAAAAATACTTTCTCTTTTCGTTCACGTTCATTTTCATTCCAGACTAACTTTTGAAGGTGTAACTGGAGAGTTTTGCCATATCTCAATTCATTTAATATTTCAACATACGATAGGTATATGGTAGGCGTTTACCGTCATACTTCGTCAGACACCGCCATACTAAAAATGCGTGTTCGGCTGGTATTTTCCGTTATTATCCTGAGCGACTCCGATATATTGAGGGTTCATAGAATGTTCACTTATCGCTGTCTTCCCAGCTGTTGGCACCCTTCCCTCCAGCCATCGTCGCCCGTTGCCTGCGGCTGGCGGCGGTGACCGGCTGCAGCTGGGCGGTCTCACGTGTCCGGTCTCCGCGTGGGCGATGTACGCCTGGAGCGTGGGAGGGCCAGCACAGAGGTTCGCTTCGCCGACGCCCAGCGCCTTCGGCCGCACGTGTCTTCCCGCGCACGCCTTGCCTGTTCCGTAAATCAGGTTTCCCAGCTGCCGCTGTTGCTCTTTGGTTCTTCGTCTCTTCGGCGGCCGCCCACACAACTCGCCACCGCCGCCACTAACAACGTGCCCTCGCCACCGATATCAACCCTCCGTCGGCGCCCTCACCGCGATCTCTGCAACACTCCCCGCCTGGCTCCACAGCGGCTGCGTCCTCGCGACCTTCCAGCCTCATTTCATACCCCCGGCCGTCCCCAGGCTGTCCCGCTCATCACTCTCTTACCTTCCCCTTGTCTTTCCGTCCCACCGGCTGGGGTGGCTCAGGGCATCAATTGATGTCAATGCACTACTTCTGACCGGGAGGTCCGAGGGTTCGCGCCCCGGCGGTCCACCAGGGTGGTCGGACTTTCGACACTAACGAAATAGCTAGGTCGAGTACAGTCGCTGTCTGGAGGTGAATTCTAGCGACTTTCCGCTCTAATTGGTATTTTCCATTCTGACATAAGGGCCACGGTCCAGGTGCGATCTTTCCTTCCGCTTCCTTGTCTTATCCTCACCTCTTACTTACACACACTCATTCACTATGATACTTCGGTAGACCAGTCTCAGTCGGGAGCCTAGATATTGTCCAGGCTGATCGGTTTCCTTGCTGGTGAGAGATGTCTGTTTGTGGAAAACCTCGCAAGACGACGTGTTGGTCATTCATGATCTTTACATCTTACATCCAGCGGGATACATCCAGCGGATTACATCCATCCATTTAGATCTTTACATCCAGCGGGAGTTCACCACTTCCTCTCACGATAAAAAGTATGAACTATACTTACGAGGCTAATGGCAATAGTAAGAAGCGCCCAAAAACATCGATCAAATAATCTGTCTTTCTATTTCCACACATTATGCCACGATCGTCATCTTGTTTTTTCGCTGATCTCTCTGTCTTGTTTTGCGCCCCGTGACACATCACGTTTCCCCACCCGTCAAAACTCCGTTTCCCGCCCTGTTCCCACTTTATCCCCCCCTATTTATCGTCCTGTTCCCATCGTCTTTCCCAATCCGCCCCCACGTCGTACCCCGCCCCATTTTCCCGTTTCGTTCCTTGCCTCGATCTTCCTCGTCCGTACCCCGCGCGGCCCCTGCGGTTGCTCATCGCCCGTTGTTGCCTCTGCATATGTCGCCGCGTTTACCCATTCGCCCTCCCCCACCAACACCGCTCCCGCTCCCGCTCCCAGCTTCCCCTCAGCCCTTGCGGTCAGTTGTGGCTCCAGCGTCCCCGCCCCCGCCCCCGGTGCCGCCGATCACCGCTGTCGCTGCAGTTGTCACTTGTAACCGCCGACGCCGCCGACATCGCCACCTCGGCTACCGCCGACGCTTTGCCGCAGGCATATCAGCCATCTTCCTGCAAATTCTATACCACTGTTCTCTGACGCGTTCCTCTTCCCCGCTAACGCACAATTAAGGGCTTCGTGTCCTCGATTCGCCTCACGGCGTGGTGCTTTTATCCATGCTATTGTTTACATATCTGAGGGGATTCTTCTTAATCTGATGTCGTTATCGACTCAACATGCGATAGTGTCTTCCCCTAGGTTTCAAATATGTTTTTTACGAACACCTTTTCCTTCAAAACTCTTCATCCTCTTGTTACATATTATGAGTTAGTGTTCTTTAAGATATATTGTTAAGACAGAGACAAGGAGAAGTAAGATGATAGATAAAGCAGGACGCAGGACACTGGGAACTACTCATATTTTCGAAAAATAAGACCTTTTTAGTTCGAAAAAATTACACTTTTTTAGTTTTCGAAAAATCCGGAATTTTAACATAATATCTGCACCATTAAGCTATTTATGCTATTTATGCTATTTGAGAACATTTAATCCAAATATTTGGGGCATTGATACTTTGAGAAAATTTTGAAAATGTTTTGAGACTTCTTGTAAAGTACTCTCAACAATAAAAATATCCGTTAGAAACGTCTGAAGGCAGGATATCGTTTAGATCGATCCGAAAATATCCGTTTTGGAGACATTTGGCTGAACGGTTGAGGCACTAGCGTTGACTACAAAGGGCTGGTCAGAACGGCAGACGTTTTGCCATTAATTCATTTTTCGGTATCAAGTACCCTTAAAACATGGATTCTGACTACACCACGTGTTAGAGAAAGTAATTTAAAAATAAATGTTAGAAAAGTATATAGAAATATGATTTATAAATTGTCTTACATTCATAAGGGTGAAAAAGTAAAAAAATCAGCTATTTTCTGGATTCAAACTCCAGTACCTCTTGGTCAGAGTGGCTGCAGATACAGCAGCAATGCTGATTCAGAAATTAACTCAGATGGCATGGCAGCGTGCTGAGAGCAGTGAATATAAATTGTAAATAAAAGTTGTAATGAAAGTGAATCGGCAGACAAGAATAATCGTGTTGCTGATGAGCAGGTATTTGTGCTGTGGTCACTCATCGGAAATCGTATTTTTGGGCGTTCGTTAGGAGAAAAAACTTAATTAAGGGAATGTATTGCAGTTGCGTGCTGTGTACGCGGTCAAGGAAAAGTAATGAGCCGTGATATTAGTTTCCTTTCGGTTCAAAATTGTTCATAATGCAATATAAATCACGTGCATGATACAAAATGGTCTCTGTGTCTACAGAAACGTTTTTAAAAAAAAGAGTAAAACGGCGATTAGATGTGCGCAATGAGAGAGAATCAGATTGTATTAACACTATATCTGGCAGGACTGAGTGAATCCTGCAAGTAGATGTTATAATAGAATTTATTTAAAATAACGAATATCTCTGCGAGTAAGTAGATTGAAGCCGTTCTTTCATTTTTTATACGAACGAGAGAGAAAAAATCGCCTTAGAAGGTCACAAGAAGGTTGATTATGTTGCGCACTCCCTACGCGGAAGCCCTTCAGGTACCTCGGGAAGGTGAGAGAAGGCGGCTGCGGGGGTTGTAAGTGCGTCTCCACGTGGAGGGAATGCGCTCCAGGCATTTTCATTCCCAAGCTCAGCGTGCTTGGAATCTTTTGACCGACGGAAGTGGGCCGCTCTAGGGCGCCAAAGGATTTCACGGTCGCGCCGAGAGAGCAGCTACAAGGTGACGGGACCAGGAAGGGTTCGGCGCATGCGCGCTGAGAGTGAGAATGCGACATCGCCCACAAAACGTGGGTATTTCGCAATATCGTTGTTCAAATTTGAAACAGATGTTTTATTAATATCACCTCAAAACCATTCGTGATTTTAAACATAATTATATTTAATACTTGTTAAGTAACCACTAGTGGCATGGAACAGCAAAACTTCCACTAAACAAAATCGTTCAAAATGGTTTTCAAAAATGTAGCACGCCCACTGATCAAGAACAACAAATAAAATACACTTATATAACACTGCGATAAACTAGATATTTTAAAAACTTTTTAAGAAGACAGCAATGCCATAGTGTATTATATATAAAGTACTTTCAAATAAAAATATTAAAAACTATGCTGTTCCATAACTCAACACGTGAATAGGAAATATTTAATGGCTGGCGACCTCTTCCTTAAAGCCTTGCTATCTCAAGGCGTCAGTTGAGTCGTAAGCAGTGATGTAATGAGTAACAGAATTCAGTCGGTAGCTACAGTATGAGAATTGGTGGAATAACAGAATAAAAGATTTGCTTTTTCAAGCAAAATCGAAATTGTTTCATTGTTTGTGGATTTTTCCTGGACATCTAACAAAGCAAAAGACACTCCTGGCCAGATGCTGTGTAGTTTTCTTTCAATATTTGCACACATTGGAAATTAGTAATATTTTATATTAACATCCTCGGGAGCTATTTAATTGCACGATTGTTGAACTTATTAATGTTTAATTGAGATTTTACCAACAAAACAAACCCAAATTGATCAATAAAATTAGAAAAACTGTTACAATATGATTCAACAATATACAAATTATACACACTTCATTTTTCACACCAAATATCGGTTTTTAATATATTTTACCCTCTGTCACTGTAGTCTGAGAATTGTTTTATTTAAGAACATCTGAAAATTATAGATTTTTTTAACAATGTTACATTTTTATGCAAAAAAGTAAAACATCAACGCACGTAAAAACATAGAGCACAAACATCAATGTTAAAAAACATTGGCTTGAATAAATCAATATGTAATAGATTGATATTTTTAAATGCCGATGTTTTGAAAGCGTCGTCAATGATATAGCATTCTTAACATAGAGGATTGCGTAAGTGCTTAATGTCAAATGAGCGAATCTCATGAACTAGATCAGTGAGGTATCCTTCTACTCTAGACAATTTTACGTGACATACTAGAACAGTCAAATAGCACAGGGAATATTAATAAATAAGAGCTTCTGTACTAAATAGTTTATGTAATACTGGAGAAATGTGTACGGCATATCGTTCTTTATTAATGGCTATGTTGTGATGTGTGAGAGTTCTCATGAAATAATCACGTGATCTTCCTAAAATGTGTCAATGGGAATATTATTAAAAAATGGATTGACTTTCTTTCAAAGTATTAAATTAATTGAGAGCAAAATGAATTGATGGTATTTATTTTGGTGTTAAGATGTCGTCAATTGTTTTTCAACTACTTATCTTAGCCATATTTTGGGCTTTGGTCGTACATACATATTTTAAGTATTCCTCCGTGAAATTTGTTTTGGCCTGTTAACATCGCAGTCGGTCATTGCCTTTGATTCACTCAGTCCAGGTCTCGACACCGTGATTAACTGGCGTCACCCACTCATGAATCCGTGGCGTCGCGAGTTACTTAACTACTGTGACTTGAAGACCAGAGTAGAGAAATTCGCGTAACGACACCGATTTTTGTAATAACTGCTGAATCAAATTAGTGATATTTTGTAATGATAAGCTCTAATAAGGCTAGGAGCGTTTTTTTAAAAACAGGAACGTATATGTCGCGTTGTAGTGAAAATTACAGTGGTGATTTTTCCGAATGAATATTTTTCTTAATTGCATTTCACTACTTTCATATGTTGTTTTCACCCAGATTCATTCATGAAAGGGCCCTAGAACCTTGTTTTATATATTTAAAAACTACGTGGACCGCACCGACATAATTTTCCATAGATATACCCTACGGTCTGTATGTGCGTACATATGACGTGCAGATGTGTACGGTCACAATATATAACTTTCTTTATCATCTCAACACCCCGCCAAAGACTACTCCACACGCTTATCACTTATTCCTTTTCTTTGTTCCATTTTCGCCTTTATTTCCTCTCTTATTTTTTCGCGACATTCCCATAGACTTCATTTCCCCAGTCGCTTCCAAGACGCTCGCAGATTGTACTTGCATATGACGAAGAGATACGGCGACTCGCTGCTACCATCGTCGTCTGAAATATCTTGCACCTCCACCCACTCTTTCATTGCGCTCCTGTCGTTCTCTTCTCCTCGAACTTCTCATGCATACAGCGTCCCCGTGCAGGCGCATCGCGCGCGCTCGACATTGGTCCCGCCGCGTGCGTGGGACCAACATAGCAAACATTGCGCGTACAGAACGTGTCACACAAACTGGCGAGTGTTAATAATAATGTGAAAGGCACGGTTCAACGATCATTTACATCGGGATTTCCCAACCTTTCCTTTCATCGACCACTTTTCAAGAATTTTTTGCTCTATAGACCCTCTTACATTATTCTCTACGATAGATACAGCGCAGATAATCATGCACAGCACAAATTATTCCGCATAAATATCTTCAAGTTGACACTTTTGTACACTAATATTTAGATATTCAATAATTTCCTGTACCTCTGAAAAACTGAAGATTTTTATCTTCGCTGTTGAGTAATGTTTACAAAATGATGAGCTTCTCATAATATAACTCATCAACATTTCTTCAGTGTGTATTGCAGGGAGTATTTTCCTCAGTGATTTTTTTATTTTCGAGTACGAAAGTAGTTTTAAGACGATGTACATTCCTTTGAGAATCGTTGCGAATACATATTTTTTAATTGTTCAATTTTCTTAACATCCTAATCAATTGCTTATCTTCTCGGATAACTGTGCAGAATATTAAAATGGTCCTAACTGCAAAAACAAATTAAATTAAGTGTTTTAAATTAATTAGTATGATACTTTGGCTTGTGTAATGAAGAAAAAAATCATGGAGCTCGATTTGTTTTCTTCTTTGCCGATATACGACCTTCATATAAATCAAATTTTAACCAAAATTGAGACAATAATATTATTGGCTATAAAGAACTCTCTTTACATTCAATAACATTAATATCGTAATTTTGGTTAAAATTTTGCTGTGAGTGGTGTGTCTGAATTTGCTAATACACCAAGACTTTTGTAATTTTTTAAAAAAATATCTCTGTTGCCTAATGGGCAAATTTGCACACAGAAATCTTTGATATTTTCTAATATCTTCACTTTTCGTATAGTAGTGTATACCTGTGTTTCGTATTGCTGTGGATCGAAGGATCTACATTTTGCTGTTACGATTTAATGACATTTATGTTTAGTAAATGTCCAACATTCACTCCCATATACAACCTTTGTAATATGAAAGTAATGTGTTCTTATTCTCTTTTTGAAGTAACAACCCATTCGTTTATTTGTATCTGTATTTACATTTATTTAAATATATTTTTATTCTTGTATTCTATACCCTACACATTAAAAAATGTAATTTGTTCCCCAAATTGATTTTCAGAAAGTATTTTTCTTTTAATTTATCTGAAATTTTGAATTTCATGTCATGTTAGCGGACTGCGCAAGGAAGAGATTGTATAATTTCTATTGTGTGTTTTATTACTACGTCGTAAGAGAGAGTTAGAATATGTTAAATGAAAATATGCCACTTTTTTGGCAGAAAACCGCATTTTGAATATTCTAATACCTTAAAATTGGATATCTTGTTCATACATGTTGTGAGTTAATTTTCCGTATATGTATCCCACGTTTTGTGGATTCTTACACCGAAAGGGTTTTTTTCAAACGTCTGCTCCTGTATCTATTGAAGAGTAGCTAGCGACTTAACCTAAACAGGAAATTAAACTTCAGAGATAAATCTGAGCGACTTGGGATATCTTAGATTTGGAACGTATTTTTTACGAGAACTTTTCATGAAGACCAGGGTATTCTTGAAATTTGCTTGCTGAAGTTTTCTAATAAGGCTTTCAAAACATATTTAATTTTATGTTGGAATAGATCAAAATGCGATTACAAAAATTATGCAATTCCAATTTTGAATAAAATTGCTGAATTTCCAAAAAAAAATCAATTATTTGCCTCTTTTCCTTTAACTGCATTACTAAAAATTATTCGTTTATGAAATCTGTTTATCAGAACCAGATCACTAAATAAAATCAGGCACAGTATTTTTTTTAAAAAAATGGGACTACTTTTGTGTAATTATGAGTAAAATAGTAATAATTTTAAAAAAGATATGAAAACAAGTTCTTTTTTTAAAAACCTATCTGCTGTTGTAGTGCTGCTGGTGATCTTTTGAATTTGGTTACTTTGGTTGGTATTTCTGATATATTTTATTTTTGAGAATAGTTACTTATCATAATATTTAATATAAGACACTCATAATTCATCACATAGATCTGTGTGTCGAGGTCACATATATTTGAGTTCTTTCAAAAATATTGATGGCTGTATATGAAACAGAGGTATCCTCTATACGCCTCCACTTTTGAGGGATAAATTTACATCTGAATAAAATATCACGTGGGGCACATTTCTTCATTCTTTACAACACAACCAAAATTAAGCAAACTCTTCATGTTTTGAATTCCCTCCTTTCTATTTTCCCTTTTCTTATTTTTTTATTTTCCTTATTCTTAATACATTTAAATTTATTCTTCTCTTCTATTTTTCTCCTTCTTACCATTTCCTTTTTTATTCTTCTTCTTCGTTTCCTGAGTGCCCCAGCAAGTATTGTCGCCTGACAATTGCAGCAATTTTCGTTGCAACATGTCATGCATGAACGTCAAGCGGGTTGCCTAATTAGACAGTAGAGAGTGTACCATTTCACGGCGTTACGTATTGCACACGTAAACTTCCGCGGCTCGAATCCATAAATTCTTGCTATCCTGGGGACGCCGCGTCGTTGGCTGAGAGGTTTCGTCTGACATGTCGCAGGCTTTCTCAGGGTAGGCGATATGTCAGGCGAAACATCGGCGTCTCAGCCAACGACGCGGCATCTCCCGGATAGCCAAGAATTTAAGGCGTTAGGTGTTATTATTAAGAGATTACTTAACTACTGATTTTAAGATTTCATGCGATGGATAGATATAAAATATTTATCTTTTATTCTAAACGTAGGCTGTACCAATTGTACTATGGTTTGACATGCGAGCTTTTCTCATAGGCGCATTTTTATAAATAAAACAACAGCATTACGAAATGTATGTGACTCTGTTGAAACTATTTTTAAAATAACAGATATCATGCATGTGTAAATATGTATATTGCAAGAATACTGTGTGGAGGGGTCGCGTTTGTGATATAAAAGCTTTCTTGCTGACATGAAACACTTGAAAGAAAATCCTGTTAGAACATTGTATTCTAAATATGTTTACATTTCTTCATACAAATCCCTGCAAGAAATATTCATGCACAGAATGTACTTGTGAAATATGTGAATACAATTCTTAAATTTTTTTATCTAAGTTCTACGATATTTTTCTTTCGTTACATTGCTTTGTCATGGCTTAGATATTACTCTTCTGTTCTTAAAATCTATTAATCGTCTCATTCCTACTCCCCATTTTTCCTCTGGTATTATCTATTCCCTATTCCCTTGATTACCCCGCCTGCTTGTCTAACGCTTTCATATCGTACCTTCCGTTGATTTCCAGCATCTTTGTTGTTGTGTACAATTCAGTTACGCAGTTATCCGTCCATTCCAGCTTCATTTATCTCTGGCTAATATTTCCCGAGTTCACAATTCCCGATCCACGATCCATTTGGCTCTAACCTTTTCTATCATTCAACCTCTCATTTTACATTTCTAATCATTGTTCTCGGACCCATTCTTGTAACATGACCGGTAAATCTTTGCTTTTGGTTAATTTTCTGCAAACTCGTCCTCAAATTCCAAGATTTTGTCTTTCGATCTTCGTTAGCTTCTGTCACTTTTTGTCTATCTACTTTTCTTCTTAAACTTAGTTTCTCAAATTTTTCTGTTTTTCTCTCTTGAATTATATTGCTCCACATTTTCTCAGCATAGTCCTAGACGACTATAAGACTATGTACTCACCATTGCCATGTAGGGTTTGGGTTTTGCTTCTAAGGATATATTCATCTCATTTTTACTTTCTCGTCCTTGACAGGAGGGGGCACGGAGGAGTGGTCGGGGTGGAGTGGGATGGGGCCGAACCAAGGGCCTCGTAAAAAAAGAAAGTATTGTAATCGTGAGCAGGAAATTATAATATGGTGATAGAAGTGATAATATGGAAAACAAAACGTCACCCACACAGTTTTTCAATAAACAATTTAACCCTTATAATTATGCAATAAAACATCTGTTTTTATCCCACCTACGACATAAATCACTAGTTTAAAAAATTGTCTCATATTTTAGTATTAAATTCAAGATTTATTTTAATAATTTACTTTTAACCACTCACATTACCTTGTTTTCCTACATAAATTACCTAACGTTTTTACTTTTCTTCAGTTGAACGGCGTCTGCAATCTTTGCGTTGCAAACACGAGGGCTTTCAGTTCACTACTCGCACAAATTTAAAAATAAACTTATGAAATACTTATCCTACTCTTCAATAATTTAATGAGATCTGTCACTGCGTAGTTCATAACATACTAAACGTTTCCATCATCTTTTATCTATCAATTTGTCAGTGCGCCTACTCTGCTTCTCCTTTCTTTACCTTCTTTTCATTAAATTCTGCTTCCCCCATTGTTTATTATTTTCTTGTGTTCGGTCTTCCATCATACTGCTTTCAAAATTTCTGAAACATCTGTTAATCTGCCTACAAAGTATAATACAATCTAGCATTTGTCTCGACGTTAAATCGTGTTTCGTCACATACTATTTCTTCTAAAACTTAATTTGTGTTGGTAGAGATGTCGAAACACGAGTTATATTGTTCTTTACCGCAATATTCTTTACCCTAAAATATTTTTTCATTTTCTTCTGATGTTTGTAATTAAAATGTTGATCACATTTGTGAATAAATTTATGGCGAAGATATGTAGCCACATCGTCTTTGTTTGATTAATTGCAATGCAAAATATGTTCTTGAGATAATATATGCCGCACAAGGAAAACGTTTAAAGAAAGTATTTAGTGTACTCTTGAAAAAATATTTTCATACATTGCATTAACTGCAAGAAGAATTTACTCAAAGCTACTCGTTCTTTTCTTAATATGTATGTACTACATGACTTTTTAAAGATTTATTTTTAAAACAGATTTTATTTACGATAATTCTCTGTTAGCAGTAATTTGTCTTTTGCAATATTATTATTTTGTAATTTTCAATTTTCTCTAATGAAATACTTTTCAAAAGTAGATCTTTAAATAAGGAGCTGAACAATTTGATTAATACATAAGGCATTGCGTAATATTTGCTTGAAATAAACGCAATTTGAAAACTTTTTTTCTAAAAAGTAAGTATATATTTTTCCTTTAACTTTTGTTCTTGTTAAACTGTTAATTTTCGAAAATTGCCAAAGTTACAAATAATGTGAGAGAAAATGTTCTGTTGCAACACCATTAGTTTCATTTGTTTCTCCTCACTCCTTCCCCCTCCTTTCTATATTATGTTTTTTCGTCATTATTCTTCTCTTTCTCCCTCCCTCTCTCTTTCTCTCTCCTTTCTATATTATGTTTTTTCGTCATTATGCTTCTCTTTCTCTCTCCCTCTCTCTTTCTCTCTCCCTACCTCTCTCTCTTTCTCCCTACCTCTATTTCTCCCTCTCTCTTTCTCTCTCCCTCTCTTTCTCTCTTTTTCTCTTTCTCTCGCTTTCTCTCTCTCTTTCTCTCTCTCTTTCTCTATCTTTATCTCTTTCTTTCTCTACCTTTATCTCTATCTTATCTCTCGCTCTCCGCTTTTTAGGTTTATTACACTTTTCCTCTCTTCGCTTATATATTTTCGCATTTTATTTATCTGCATTATTTTCTTTCTGTCTCCGTGAACGAGCATTGTGTGGATTGAGTGAAGGAGTTTTGCTCGCAAAGGACTGGAGACATCGGAGAGCCCAAAATGAGCGTAATTCACTTTGGTTCTTGGTGAGCGAAGTCTGATTTCATTTCGCCTCTACCTTCTATTAGTCTCTGGTAATTTATGCAAAGTCGTGCCTCAGGTTTTCTACAGGATTTTCTCTCATCCAAATTTTCAACAGACGATTATTGGGTTTTTAATAGACTGTATAGGTCTTGGTGCACCCGAAAAACTATTACCCCAAAAACCGCGAACGAATCCCTTCTCCCATATTCATTGAATGAAATAAGTAGATGTCGACGAAAATTGTGTAACTTTGGACAATTTAAAAATTGGTAAACTCAGAACCTCACACTGAAAAAACCAAGCATAAAACAAATTTGTTTTAAAATATTTTGCATTAATTAAAATGTGTTGATTTTGACCACTTACTTACACTTGGTATTCATTGAATTACCAAATCTTGAAAACACTCTCGTGCCATTACGTATATTAACGAGTTTAAAAATTGATTTAAGGAAAGAAATGTTTGACATTTCTCTCCAGGATGTCAGCACATTCTTTCAAAACGGATTCCGTCATAAGAGCTTTGTTCTCTTATTACCTTCAATTAACTTTAATTATCATATTTTCACATCATTACTGTGTATGAAGTTCGTATTATTAGCACGATGAAAACGCAATTACTAGTGCACGTATCTTTAGCTAGGGTAATATATTTTTATATCGACAAATGTACATGGAAGTCCAGCTGTCGAAGTGAACATTATTGTTCAGTATGGCTGTAAATGTTGGTATTTACTCTGTAATGACCAGCAAAAAGCGAGGATGGTTCTGTGCATTTCACATCTCCAACCAATTGCCCGGTGGTAGATTGTACCGCCATTTCAGCGGCCACTATCGTTTTATGGTCACCCATCAGCATCTATCGCAACCTTCAGCCGAGGCTGTCAATTACCCTCCAAGATAACAGAGCTAAGCTAAACGTTTTACTCCACACATTGATAGCAATCATGTGGACGAGATTTTGCGGGTTTCGTAACTATATATTGCTTCATTTGTTGGTTTTCTCTCGGATTTCATGCGAGACAGTTTAAACACAACCAACTCCCATGTTTCTTTAAATGGGACCATGTTGTTTAATACAATAAAGATCCCGCAGTGTACCGCAGTTTTAGTTTCATAGCACGTACTAGGTCACCGTGCGTTTCAGTAGACTTTTATGCATGCAAAATGCAGCCCTTTTAGGGACGAATCTTCAAAGCAATTAAGAATTTGAGCGCGGTTTCTCGCCCGTTATGGGGACAGGTCATTAAGTCTCCGCTGTGAAGCGCCGTAATTCTGAGGGCGCGTGATTTACCTGGGTGGGGCCCTCGGCGGCGTCCCAGCTGCGTGGAGCGATGGGGCGGCGGGCGGGAGTGGCAGGAAGAAGGGCAGGGAGGAAGGGAAGAAGGGAGGAAGGAGGCAGGAGGAAGGTAGTAGGGAGGATATAGGAGGCAGGAGAAGGTGTAGTATGGTGGACAGGAGGAGAGGCAGGAGGGCAGGATGGCGGGCGGGCGGGTGAGCGGGCGGCAGGGCGGGGGGAGGCAGAGCTGGTGGGGTCTGATTTGGATTTGGGCAGGCGTTGGAGGTGGGGTGGAGGGTGGAGGGTGGAGGGTGAGATGTGGAGGGTGAGAGCTGGAGGGTGGAGAGGGAGGAGGGAGGGTGGGAGTGAGGTTAGGAGAGGGAGGAGGGCGGCGGGCGGGCCGTTGTTTAACCCCTCATCACTCCCACCTCGCGTCCTCCCCCTTTTTGGACTTCTTCCCTTCCGCCACCGCTGCCATTACTACCCTCCTCACCTGTTCCTCTATCGCCCATTCCTGCTCCCACCAACACCGAGGCCGCCACCGTTTTCTTTTCTGGAACAATACCGCCCCCATCTCATCAGTTCACAACTTTTCGTTCCTTTCCCAGTCCTGTTAACGCTGTTGCCTCCACCTCTTACACATCAACACCGCCGATTCCGTTGGCACGCCATGCATCCATTTCCCACAAGTGCGTCTATCCGACCGGCCATCCCCTATCCATCCTTACAACCATTTGAATCAATCCCTTCTCATCACTTCCCCACGTTCGTTCACGCGTTCTAATAGATTCCCTTTCCGTTGCCAAGTGTACTCTGCAACGTCCCTTCTCGTTTTCCAACTACCCCTCTGCACCCGTCTCCACCACATTTTACGTCGCAGTCACGCGTAATTCCTCTCTCCTTGCTTCCACTCCCTCCGGTTGAGCTTCCACCAACGCTCTCGTTTGTCCTTTTGCTCGTCTTAGCACCATATGCTGCATCCCAGGTCAGGCCCTCGGTTATAACTTGAGAGTGCAGCCGTTTCCGACCCAGCGCGTCCCCGCCCGCCCGGCCCCGCTCCCACCTTCGTTTGCCCGTTCCCGCCTGATGCTTCTACCTCTACCAACCTTTCACTCTCAATTCCACGCCAGTGAACCTGTTTACGCTTAGGTAAGCAAGGTGACACCCTAGAAGCCGTCAAATTATGAAGCCCGCAGGCTTTAGGCTTCACAATGTTGATTTTGGATAAGACGTGATTAAAGAGAAAAACCGTTAAATAAAGCAACAAGCGGATTCATAGTTTGCTTCAAAGTGTTTATGGATTCAGGAAAATATTGCTTACGAAATTTTGAAAGACCCTAACCTTGAAAAATAAACGGGGATATTAAAATAAAAAACAAAAAATGTAAACAATAGTAACAATGACTTTCTTAAAACAAGAGATATTCTATACAAAATGTTCCTCAAAAATTACTGTCCATACTTAGCCATTAAGAGAACAGATATAATTGTAAAGTATAAATGTATATTTTACTCATAATGATTTTATATAATCTGAGAGTGAAATAAAATGTATTGTAAACGTACTTTTTATCTAGAATTACCGTTCGGACTTTCGGCAATATTTATTCCAAAATTTCTGAGAGGCCTAAATAGAAAGTGCGTTGATTTTCTGACGAGGCATAAAAACGTAGCATAGTGATTTCGACGGCAAACACAAGCTGTGGGTTCGAGACCAGCCTTGGATGGATTTTGCTTTAGTGTTGTGGCGTGGAGGGGTCTATTCCACTCACCACGTAGCATCTTCATGACACCACTTTTTCGTGGTCCTGGCCTTGCCCGAAATATTTGGTGTATGTGTATGTGTGGAGGAGGGATGGATGAATGACTGTCTGCATGCCAGGGGTGTAAGACCTATAACACATTCAGGTCGCTGTCCGCAGTATCTTCGTGCGCCGACAGAGCGCCTTAATTTGCAACTCCCGGCAAAACTGCGGGCGCGCGATGCATGCTGCACATTTGCTTACATACACCACTTTTCCGCTTGCTGACTATTCACAGAGGTTTCTTCATCAATAAAGTAGCCATCACACCGCTAGATTTCGTTTGCTCTCATTTAATTCGCAATAAATAGCTTTAAAATACGCTGATATGCGTGCCCTCTGAAGTGACGCTTAACGAGTGCTGTTCAAACTCACTACATCACTCAAGTCAATTATTTGTAATCAAAAGTAATGTTTTCTTCATTATTTCAATAGAAACTAATCTAATTACATTCTAATTATTTCATATTAAGAATTTAATTAAAATAAATAAGTAAACTTTTTTCTTGGGCTCAATTTTTGTGTTATTTATAATCAACATTTTTTACTAATTAATGTAAACATAAAATGTGGAAATTCATATAAAATTACAAGATAGTTGCTTTGAAATAAAAAAAGGATCTTGCATTTATGATTATTGGTTTGGAATATGTGACCCTTTAAGTATACACAAAACTTTTACGACCCGTGTTGGAAAGAAATTCACCAGAAGCAACGAGCTTAATCTGATAATGGACAATGGGTGGGTTTGTGCGTACCATTGAACCTCCCTACCTCTAACAACGTGAGCCTCAGGCGGCATGAGACTAATGCCGGCCGCAATGGGCTTACGAATCATACAAGAATTGCGGATTGGAGACTAGCGCCAAAGCGCCCAAGGATGTAAAAGTGCTATGATTACTCTGACGCCAGGGAGCGTCCTCAGATAGACGACAGACCAAACAGACGTAAACTATTCGATGACCATAATTTGCTGACTCATTTATGCACAATACAACGAATACTTACATACTACGATATTGTTAATTCATTATTACAATCGGAAACATTTTTGGATGAGAACATATAACTATCATGTGTAATATTATATTTTAACAGAAGCACATCGGACTCTTAAATCTTCCATTGGATTAGTAGTTTAGCTATGCTCATGTTTTGTTGAGCACTCATTTAGCAAGCTGTGGTGAGAGTAGAACCGGGAGATTGTTTTGCTATTTTGTTAGCAATACAGTATAATCAAATACATAATTCCTTTACATCTGCACATAAGGTTTATATTACCCGGGATCAAAAAAGTGTTCAATTGTTGTTAACTCCCCTTTTTACTTTTTCGCACTCACTTCGTAAGAAGACAAAGTTATGTTATCGTTGGCCTGAAAAAGAATTTCCGGTAAAAAACTGCCGGCCTTGGTAACGAAAAAGGGGATAAATCTTGGTGCTATATGTAGTAAATTACTTCCTCTAACTCGTGGTATAACCAGAACACCTGCACAAGGGGGAGCCCTGTCCGCCTGCAGGTGTGCCCGTCCGTCCTCCGTCAACACTAGCGCCTAAATCGTTCAACCGAGTTTATCTAAAAAGGATACTCCCCAATCTCTTTGAACGAAATCAAAGCTTTGGGTGTTTCAACCGAATATATTGATTTTTGTGGTTACTTTACATGAATCTTCGAAAAGTTTTTCTCAAAATTAGAACCAATTTTTTTTATCCTCGGATAGCGTAAAGGACACTCAAGAGAATGATGCAGGTCTAATGTTCGCTAAAGACCCAGAAATTTTGAAACTTGCTAAAAAGGAATTTTATTTTGGAGTTTTCCTACAACTATAATATTGAAGATATTTTTTTCTAATGAAGTATGTTCCATATACTGGGTTCTTGAAAGAAGGTCACGTACAATTTTTCGTAAACACGAGTAGTTTTCACCTAATTGTGCGCGAAACAAGCAATTTAAAACAAATAAAAAATATCTAAACCGGCACCAATTATCTTCTATAAATTTTCTGCAATTATGTGTTACGAGGCTGTAAAAATATGGTGCTAGTCAAATTTTCGTCGAACTCTCAGTATTTTCGAAAATTGCAGGAAGTTAACATTTCAAAACTACAAAATTTAAGATACCGATATCTACCTGGCACGTATGTTTTATAAAAATAGTTCTTCAGAAAAAGACCTTCATACAATTTGTTTCGAAAAATGGGTAGATTTTACGAAATTTGTGTCTGGAATTTATTTAACTATTACAAATATTATTTTATCAAAAATTTTATCAAATTTATGCTAAATTTTCTCCACGCGTGTAACAACTGATTGTGAAAAATGGTGCCTGTCCAATTTTCGGCCAGCACTCTGTATTTTTGAAAATTGCTAAATTATGGCGTTGGATTTTTTTGGTTAAGACACATTTTTAAATATCGGTCCGAGTTCAAAACTCACGGCGCTTTTATAGCGTAGATATATTTGCTTGTTTAAAACACATTTGCATGTTTACGTAGTACTTCTATAATGTAGCGGAGTAGTTAGAAATAAATAATTCGAGAAAGTATATGCTGTAGGAGCACCACTATTTTGAACTTTTCCATTAATCATTCATCAACTATATTGAGTAAAAGGTATTATGCAAAAGGTATTCTGGAGCTAAAATAATGTTCGCTACTAAAACATTTTCTCTACGTACTGTTGTATCTTTTTATGAAAATAAAGCAAATAAAATTGCCGGTCAGATGGCCGAGATCACGAAGTGCCGTAGTGGTTTCGGATCAGAAGATCGCAAGTCCGAGCCCCGCCTCGGGCATGGGTGTACTTGTGTATGTCTGCATGAGTGTGTTCAGTCCTCATTATCATTATTTCATCTTCTGTACCCTCCGGGCTAACAAACATGGGGAATAAAAATCGGACTTATCGGCTAAAATGGGCAAGAATCGGCTAAATACTGGTCCCCAATTAAAGTTACATGCACCTGCCACGACGATAATGATACTGAGCCACGGTAAATGCAGGATGCATGCATACGTGGTCCTAATCGGCCTATTCGCGAGCAAAATTGAATTAAATTAAATCATTGCCTATTACTTTCTTGGATTATTCTGTCTATAGTTGTAGATTTAGAATTATTTAGTCAAAAATCAGTAAAAACTGTATGTGACGTGGGGGAAAAGATTATCTGCACACGTTTCCTTGAGTTCTAGAATCCCTTCCCGTCATTTTAACTATAAATACTTAAAAGAGGAGTAAAAGTTTAAAATAAATCAATAAAAAAATTTAAAATCGCAAGATTAGCAATATTTGAAAAAATAGACATTTTCGTTTCCGAGTTACAGAAAACTTATTTGCATCGCTAAACGAATTGCGATTATGATTTTTCTGCATTGTTAACAAAATAGTAACTCGCCTTTACCTCTACTCTTACCATTACAAGCAAAAGGACAGGTAAAAAAAAACGTGCGCATAGTAAAGCTACATTTACGCCCAGAAACAAAACAAAGGGCCATCTCAGCATTTTCTCAATGGATCAAGGAAACTGAACAAAAATCTGATCGAGATGGGGGTCATTGACCCGGAAGCTGAAGTACATTATTTGTTACAAACATATTAAGTCTTTTTAAAAGAATTTTACAATACAAATGTAGACTAATTCATTATATATCATTGTTTTATTAAAAAAACCTTTTTTTATTTTGATAATTAGTATAGTCTCTAATTGTATAGAAACAGTTATGCAGCAGAAAATATTTTACTTTTAATTTAAATTTGTGAACTGACTTCAATTGTTTAATGTCACGTGGCAACTATATGTTATGTTCCTTCCGTTTCATTTATAGACACATACTTCCTTATTTTTCATTCCTCTTGTACTGCAACATTGGTTTTTCTTTTCTCATTTTCACAAATCTTTTGAATTTTATAAAAAGTAACTAAATATTTGAAAGAAAAATATTCATTTTCTCGAAGTTTGGTTGTTGCACTATTATTACACTTTACATTTTATAAATTTACCTTTTTACATTTTCCTTACTTTACTCGTCTCCTTTCATTTTCTTTTCCTATTATCTCAATAGTTTTCTACTTCCTCTAGTAATTGTTTTGTAGTCTGCGTCGAGAACTGTTGACTAAGGAGAAGAAATAAAAACCAAGTGGCCACGTAAGCTAAGTTCGAATGTCTGTCGAATCTCTCAATACTTGTACTTTAATTGGGAACGACCCGGAGGTGTAGAGTATCACCCTCTGATCACCCACCCCTGGACATGGAGCTCAAAATCCCGGTCGATCAATGAGGAATTTGTAGTGAACAAAGGGAGTGCGCGGTATGCTTTCTCGGAACGACTCCCGTTACCCCTGCTAATCGTGATACATTAGCTCTATCATTATTCACATCGTACCATCATAACCACCATTCCATCAAAATTATATGCTTTTTCCAAGTATGGCTAAAATATACGCTGTAAATGGCTAACAAATAGGCTTTCTCCATATATCTGGTATCGTAATAAAGAAATTTTAATAATTCACTAAATTATCACAATTTATCTTTTATACTTTTGAATAATTCTGTGAGATAAGTAACTGATTTTGCAATTTAAATTTGCCGTAACCACACTTTTTAAGATAACAAATATTTCAGTTATCTATAAGGGAGTGAAAATAACATTCAATCCTTGTAACTTGAATAACTGCTTGTTTGTCAAACCTCCACATTGTTTTAAAGTAGATGGATTATTAATTGTCTATTTGATAGGAACGATCAACGTATATAAAAATCAAGGAAAGTACGAAGGCGGCTAAACTGAAAAAAGCGCTTTTGCGAAGGCAAAGACAACATAGACAGTTATTTTCATACAGGGCATTGGGTCATTTGGCACTCAATTTTCTCACCACAATTAATAGTGAAAATTTGAAAAATTTAAACAAATATAATATTTGTTTAGTTTAACTGTAATTGAAGTACATCAGATGTTATAATACAATTTCAGAAATATTTTCACATAGCTTAAAATATTTCACGTAAGAATGGTGTACAACTTTAAACAGTCAGTATGTAAAAAAAATTTATCAATATAGATTCTTCTTTCACTGAAATGTTACTGTTGTGCAGAATGTTATGAAACACAATTATTGTCAGATACACAATTATTGTCAGATATTGACATAGAAATGAAAACTGTGAAAAAATAACAACCTGTAACGTGATAAGGTGGATGAAAAGAAACGAAGTGCAGAGCAGCAATTTCAAGTAGCAACTTCATGAAATTTCAATATTTTTTTTGGTAGTTTGATTCAATCCTCTATGGTCCTGTCAAATGCAACAAGCAAATGATATATACGTTAATAAAGTTTCAAAATTATTTATGTTTCCAAATGGAAAAAAAAGCATTGCTCATAGAAAAATTAATTGAAGAAACTTTTAATATCTAATTTGGTAAATGAAGTTCCCTACAGATATATGGCATACTATTCTGAGAGAACTAATCCCAAGACTTCCAGATTCTCAAATTACTGCAAATAAATGAATAAGAATATTCGACCCGTGTACTTCTTGTAAGTCTCTCATTATGAAGTTAGAAATTCTACTGTTGTCTTGCCATTTGCTTTACAAAACGGGTTGTCTTTTTATCGAAACTGACTTCCTCAAGGGTGGAAAAATATTTTCACATAATAAGAGTCTTTTATTTTATCCATTTCATCCAATGCAGTTTTCTAATTCATGTAAACAATTGTATACTGCATTGAAAAAGAACAATATGTAGTTTAATTATGTTAACGTTTTTCTGTCTTCAATTGATTACAAACTTATGTACATTATGCTACGCATTCAAAATTATTTCAAATTAAGTCATCCATCGTACTGCTCTTGTGTAAATTTGCCGAATGTTCATTTACGTGTGAGATATAGCCTAATATTCTATAGAAGCACATTTTATAGCTCTCGGACTTCTAGATTACAGAAAAGAGTTGTACGAATAATTAGCACATTCCACCCACTTCATTCTTGTCAGCCTATTTTTATTAAGGTAGATGGATTGGTTTCACTTCAACTGCTACTTACAACACATTATCAGATTATACTAAAGTTATTAAAATACATGCTCAAAATGAAGCAAGATCAAGCAAAATACATTCTGTCGCGTAACTGTTTCTACAGAATCAGACACTATTCCGAGTAAAATATTAATTATTTTAACAATTGAATTATATTTAATGTGTTCGTTATCATTTGAGTTCTAAAATACTGTAATTTATATTGTATCTTTGCCAACATTTTGTTTTCTTAGTGATTTCACTCCTAGAACGCATTTTTTAAAGTGAACTACAATACAAATAATTGCTTTTGTATTTTAAACACTCATGTTTAATTTTAAATAAATTTAAACCAAAAATTAAATTGTTAATATATAATGGTATGCATTCTCTAAAAGTAGAAAGAGGTATCTTTCAAACCTGGAAAGTAAAAATCGCGTTCAAATGGCATTTTATACATATAAATATCCGCAGCAAACAGCCTTTTCTTCCTTTAAGTGCAACGCTTTGCCAACCACTAGCTGTCAGACGATCGTTCTCGCGCTATTTTGTCGAGACTGGTGACCCTTTGAGAGATGGTGTGAGCGCGCAACCATACTCCATTTTGTATGCGGAGCAGCGCGCCGTGCCGGCCAGCCCGCTCTGTTGATCTCCGTGTTTGACGTCGCTGGTGAACGCGGGCGGAAAAAGAGCTGAGCAGTTTTTGTGCCGGGGCCTCGTTTCATCGACGCTGATACGCGTGCGTCGTTACGGGCGTCCATTGCTAACGCAACAAACGGCGGATTCCGGCAAAGGTTGCAAAAAAATAGGTTTCGCCCTACGCAATTGTGTTTCTTTCGGTGATCATATCATATATGAGGCTAACTCGCGCGTTTATGGCTTTGGGAACGGCCTAATTACTGCGCTGTAGTTGTTTCAGTGAAAATGCACGCATTACAAATATTGGTAATATTTTGTTTCCCAGAATTCTGACGTGGGTGGTCCCGTAGAACGACAACAGCAGTCATTTGAATTAATTGGTTTTTAAAAAGTCATTATATTTCGTAAATTTTAGTAAATATATGTGGTTGTGTGCCTTTGTTTGGAAATATTGAATTAACACAACAAATAATGCATTGACAAAATATTTCTACGTACTTATTTACTCATTGTTTTTCATATTTGATTTGCTGTTTATCTGCTGTATTTTCTCATGTTTCTATATCACTTATCGACTGCGATAGCAAACCGTACAGCCTCTCTGCGTAACTGCTTCTCTGAGTACTTTCTGGATCCAGTCTTTGCTGGAAGCATGAAGTCGTAGGTTTCCGCGGTCAGTAACGTGCAGGATCTTGGCTGTCTGGGTGACGCTGCGTCGTTGCCGACGTTTCGAGATCATGCACTTTGCTGGAAGCAGGCCATGAGTGAAAAGGAGGTATCTTGTGAGACAATTTTCAGTTAGAAGGCTCTTGCATAGATGGTCCTCGTCCTCGTTATTATTATTATTATTATTATTATTATTATTATTATTATTAATAATAATAGTAATTATTTGAATGAAATAGAGTACATTAAAATCTATTTGTGATAAATTGGACGTACCATAAATGGCTGAGGCCATTACAGTGCCTGTTGTGTTCGACTCATTTATTTTAATAAATTAGTATTTAAAATTTTAAAAATTATCATTCTGAAAAAATATTAAAAACTGTAATTATGAGTGATATAAACTATCTTTTGGGTTCGAGCACTAATCACCTCGCTTCATGGAAAAAAGAATTCCAACAATAGAGCAACCAGTTCTAGAGTTGTCACAGCTGAAGACTTGTTTTTCTGTACAAAATTTAGTTACCTACCAAAAACATCAAATAGTATTTCTTAATGTTTTGGATTTGCTTGTCAATATATTGATTCGATAAGATATATTTATTTGGGATTAACTTCTAATTCGTTTTTTGCATTGATCATCTGTTCCGGTAGTGTTCTTTCGGTAAAATACAATTTTTGCCTTCATTGTGTTGTTCTGTAGATAGAAATTGCCCAATGAGAAGTACAAATTATGGTTCCTTATTTTGAGAAATTGAGATACACGAATTTTTATACAGTCTTTTCATAGCCGCTCGCTTGCAAAACGTGTTGCTGTTCGGTGTTTTGACAGTTTAATAGTAAATACTCCCAGTTCTCTTGCTCTCCGCATGTGACAAATATATCCAACATTTCATTAGTAAATTTGTTTTGTTTTAATTTCCCAATGCAAGTCTTGAAAAACATGCTCTCTTTTCATTACTTCGAAAGTCATTTTCCTTCCTAATTCCAACCTAAAATATTTTGTACGTCTAGAGATTCGTTTGTTTCACATTCTACAATTATTTTTCGATATTTTATCTTTTCGAGCACTATATGTGATTCCGGGAGAGTGACATTTGTATATGCCGGTTCAATCTTTAGTTTCTATATCCGAGTTCCTGTGATGGCGCTACTAGATTTGACTTACTACTTATCTAGGGTTACTTGTTACTTGACTACGTATCCAGGGTTGCAGTTTGTCAGTTGATCGTAACATTGAACGCAATTTCGTTGAGTGTTTAATGTTTTCCCACCGGCATTTCAGAAACTCTTGTTCCAATTGTACTTTCACACTTACCACGCAGAATTACGTCCAGATTTCGTTGTTGGAGTTACCTCTGTCGCTCCTAGAGTCAGTTTGTAATAAAATACCATTACTACATATATTTAATTCAGGTACATTTTATGTTCGCCGCACTTCAGATCCACATAGCGTGGATGAAATTATAATAGCATTGGATATTTTGTTACAATGTTCAAATAGCAGTTGCGGTATATCTGATATAGTTTTCACGATCCGAATTAATATAAGCATTTCTTGTTGTTTTTGTCGCTTACTTCTGTCTGATGGAGCTACAATTTATTGTCCAAGACTCAGTCAAATGGGTGAATTCTTTCACTGTTTCTCTCAAGTTTCCCTTGCCTTTTGTGATATGCAGGAACAATTTCGAAAAACTCAGATCTGCGATCTTTCCTTCCTCTTATTTGCCCTATCCTCACTCTTTACTTACACACACTAACACTAATATCCAATACACTGCCACACATGCCGGGAGACCAGTGGGGAGTTAAGAGCTGAGGGGGGGGGGCGCTGGTGGGAGATCCGTGGTTGGGGAAAACTCTGGTTGGGGCTAGCCAGCGGTAGGTCGGTACCGGATCTTGCCATTCAGTAGGGTAAGATCACCGTCACCACCCGAGGACAAAACATGCGCAACGCTTTCGCAACTAATGACCTTTTCAGTTGACGCACCCAAAAGAACTAACAACCAACCAACCTTGTTTCAATAGCAGAGGACACGTGTTGTTTTAATTTCAGTGCGTTTTGGAAGATATTAATATTAGTGATATATACATTTTGTATGAAATCGGATGACGAACATTCGAACTCAATATCATTTATAAGCTTTCCCTCATTACTAAGGATTTTACACCTATTTCTTTTAATTCGTACAAACAGTGCAAATATGTTTTTTGGTAGCCATAGAAATGTCAGTATCACCGAAAGCACAATAAACGTATGTTTTGTTTTACATTGTCCTTGGGGCGACATCGCTGAGAGAGAAAAAATTTACCAATTACCCTGCGTAGCAACTGCATCTATAGGCTTTGTTCACAAAATAATCGAAATTGACTGTATCATTCGTTGTTATTTAGATCCATACTATTGCTGATGACGCGTAAAACAGAACGTACAGCGATATTCTATTTGCTCCCATGAAATTAATCCTTTCCTCACACTAGACTATCCAATTATTACAAAGTTTTTAAGTGTAATTTTTAACTGGGATATGAAAATACCGATGAAACGTTTTATCACTCTTATAATGCATGTTTATCACATGTAATGTCGAAAAATTGACGGAACATATAATTAAGAAATTGACATATAGAAATACTTTATTTCTGAAACATCATTACCGATTTTAGGTATATTTTTGTGAGTGAAAACCTACGCGTAGTTTAATAATTACATCATCACTAGAAATTGCTGTAATTTGGAACACACTTCCTTAGTACGACCAGAAAACTTCGCTTCTAGCATGTAACGTTTGTTTAAATTGCTTAAATTAAATTTTTCGGGTTATCTTAAAATTAGATGAGAAATTAGCAAAAAAGGTGTAGAAATGACCTATGTACACGTCGTGCTCTCAAATGCATTTTGTCGTCAATCGACTTGTAATCAAGAACCCACAAAACATGGATTGCGACTACACCACGTGCTAGAGGAAGTAATTTACTATATATTTACTATATATTAAATGGTTAGGCGGAAGAGCAGACTAAATTGCCTGTGTCTCGCCATCAATAAAGACATTTATTTATTTATTTATTTATGTGTAGGAACAAGATTATCCAATTTTTCGATATCAGGGCCATACAATAAGAGTTTTTCTATCATAAATTCGGTGTTTATTGGCGCACGATTACAACACATACTCTTCTTAGAAAGTAAGTGCAAATGTCCAAATAATCATATTGAGTGACAAAACTTAGAAGTAAACTGGAAATGTGGCCACATTCTAAAAATTAAGTTTTGCAAAAACCAGTTGTAGATACAAGTAGCCATGTGTTCATTTCAATTGCTCCCTTTCACTAGATTCTATTCATCTTAGAAGCATTGTTTCTGTTGTTGTCTGAAGATCAACGGAATTTGTTGCTACGTGGAAAAAGAGAAGAAGCAACCGAAAATATTAAGACATTAATATTGAAGTTTGGACAAGTCATTTCCGTGTGACCAAGGTGCATATACTTACATGTATCTTATCACTAGAGCAATCTCGTATTCCCTTCCGCTCTTCCAATGCTCACGAAATGTCAGTTATCAGCAGCGGGAAACGCCAGCGTGATGACAATCGATCATATTTATCGGAATCCAGAAGGGTTCAGATGAATCACAACTGGCAATCTAGTATGGAACTCCTGAGCAACAAATGATTAAGGTTTTTTAACGATTCCATACGCTAGTGCTCTACTTCAGAAAATAAAAATAGAGCCGCGAAAGATGTTCTGGAAATTCCTATTGTTGTTTGTCCCTGATTCTTGGTTGCCCTTTCATTGGCTTTTTGGAGCAAGATAAATTGAAAACTAAAACGCTTGAAGCTTCAAAATCTAAACTACTTGCTAGCTCGAAGTGATGTATCAGAGGTCAATTTATTAATGCTCAGAAACTGACAAGATTTATAAGTAACTGATCATGTGTTTTATTTCCGTGTAACGAAGATTTCCACTAATGTTCAAACATTTCTTTAATATATTATCTCTGTTCAAGTTATTCGTTACACGAATATAAAACACATGATCAGTTACTTATAAATCTATATAAAACATAGATTTATATAGAATATATTATATATAAAATGAAAAGTGTCTAATTCGTTATATTTTTGGTATTACTTCAATAAATTAATTATAGTGCTCTTATCAATTCTGTTATATTATGACGATACTAGTACTTTACCACGCTAGAATGTAAACAGTTAATGTTAAGCACGGTTCCCGGTATCCATGGAATTAATCCATTCTATCTCTTCTGTTAATGGAATTGCTACTGTACTAATACACATTAAAGCCAGATCTTTCACTCCCTTTGAAGGAATTGTATGAAGTAAATATATTGGGCGCCGATTTAACCTTTGCAGAGTGGCGATTCTTGCTCTGAATGAAACACAAGAGGAGCCATATCCACATCGATCACTGTGGGACTCCATATAACGCTGTTCCAGTCTATTCCTGGATTCATCATCTTGCATTTACGATTTAAGTATAAGGTTCCCTCATTGTAGAAAATCATCCTAGGATTCGCAGTGATTCGTGCGAGCATGGCTTCCCATTCAGGTGATCTCAAAGCATTTTTGCCGCACCATCTATCCGCTGTCATTGGCTGTCCGCGCGCCGCCTCTTCATCTTTGGCCTTCCCTCGAAATGTGCTTCTCACTGACCTCTCTCACGCCCTACAGCCTACCCAATCCACTGCTCCGATCCTTGCCACACAACGACTCCCACTCCGACTCCATTCAGAGCCTCAGAGAATTCCGAATAGCTCCCATCCACACTCTTCTCTCTCAGCTTTCCTCAGCTCCAACAGACTTCGCGCTGCTTCCGCTCCATGCTGTTCTCCCTTCCCGCTGCCCCTCCTTGTCTGTCTGCTTTCCCTGCTGCCCTCACTCCCCCATCTGTCCCCGCTCCACACCGTCCCCGCTCCACACCGTCCCCGCTCCACACCGTCCCCGCTCCACACCGTCCGCTCACGCCGTCCCCCGCTTCCACGCCGACCCAGCTTCACGCCGTCCCGCGCTCCACGCCGTTCCCCGTCCACACCGTCCCCTCCACACCGTCCCCCGCTCACACGCGCCCCGCTCCACCATGTACCTGCTCTCCTGTCTCTCTTCCTCCTATCTATTCCCACTTTCTTAGATGTCCGCGCATTCCTCCTCTTCGCTCCGCTGATCTCGTTCCCTTGCTGGCTCTTTCTTCCCCGCTGGCCCCTCCGCCATCACTAATCCCGCTTGTCCACTGTCCCCCTGGTGTCGCTGTTCCATCGTTCTCTGTTGTCATCTTTCAACCGCTTTTCCCGCTCCCCCGCGGAACGTGATTCACTCATTGCTGTGATTCTCCTCACTGCTCTCAGCACCTTTCACGCATTTCCTGCTCGTCCTAACGTATTTTCCCCTCCTCGTTCTGCCCCTCGTGCATCCCTCGGGCATCCTTCTCTCGCGCCGCCGCCGACCGAATCTGGCACGGCGCCTGCCCGCCTGAACCGGCCCGCATGATTTGCACCTCTGGCTGCCGCGCTGAGCTTTAATATTTTCGAGAGTAATCTCAGAGGCCCGCCCTTATCCTTGTCGCCGATGCGAGCCCCCGCCCTCCCCACCCACCCTCCGCGCTCCGTCCTCCTCGCCCTTATCCCACGTCTCGGCTTTACGCGCCACCCCCAACCCCCCCGCCGCCCGCCCGCGCCCCTGACGTGTGCGCCGCCCGCGCGGTGCAACCACCGCAAATTTTCCCTCTTGTGCTGTCTGGCTTCCTCGTTCCGCCTGCTATTAATAGCATGCGGGGATGTATTGCAGGCAGTTCAAAGACCTTTCGACTGCCTCCTGTCACCGCCAGGTATGCTCATTGCATTGGAATTGTGATTACTCGGAGGCTCATTTGTGCGGACGGTGAGAGATGCCAAGTGATGTTTTATTTTTATTTATTTAACAACAAAAACATTTAAACACTGTTCAGGACATACTATGGGGCAACGTGTATTATGTACACATTTTATTAAATTTTGGGATCTCTTCCCTAATTATCAAATGAAATTATGAATACTGGAGCGTTTTTGCCAAGAATGTATAAGAAAATATTCGGTCCTGTGCAATAAAAAACAATTTGCACAAATCAGCTAGTGGATGTGGCCATTATCCCACCTTATTCCCTTCCCGAAGAAAGTGACTTCCTGTCATGAGAACATCAAGAACGAAATTTTGAATAACTATATTACGAACTCTATAAAACGTGCAGAGGCAGAGAAGGTACATTTATGTCCAGATGCAAAACAATGGGCCATCTTAGCATATGCTCAAAGATCAGGGAAACTGGACGACGAACTTGATTGAGATAGGATCATTGACCTAGAAGCTAAGGTACAATACTTAAAGATGCTTGGGTACCAATAATTATTGACAATGACTTAGAAACAGAACACAAAGCAACTATCTTTAAATTCATGATTCTGAAAATAATATTTAAGAATATAGTCAGTTATTTTCGTCACCTCTGTTTTAAATGAAGTGAAATGATATAAACACGTATGGCAAAATTATTGGCTTAAAATTTATTTATTACTTATTGTCACAATCATTTTTTCAGCTATTGTTTTTTTTATAGTGTCAAATTAAAATAGATAAAAAACTGATGCCCCAAAAATATATTTTCTGTATAATTACTATTTGATATTTTAACAATTATAAAATATAATATGGGAATGAAAATGTAAAAAAACTAAATTTACTTCAATAATGAATCAATATAAAGCATGCAAGACGACAGCAGTAAAATGTTTCAGTTAATTCTGAATATTCATTGAGAAGATATTTTCAAGTTAGATTCTTTGCATCCAAGAATTGAAAATCACGTATAATGTGAGATTTTATGAGTTTACATGATTTGCAAAAGAATGCATTGCAAAAGCATTGCCAAAGCATTGCAAATTTGCAAAAGAATGCATCTTATACTTGGTAAAATATATCGTATGAATCGTATTCTAAATGGCGATGAAAGTATTAACATGGCGTTGCTTTGTGTTTGTTTCTGCTAGATGAGTGGCGTGTAATTGAGCCTTATTCATTACGGTGTTTGGTGTTGAGCAAGCTCACAAACTCGCACACACTTATGCTTACGTTAAGTTACAAGTCCAGCTAGCAAACTACATTAAAACTCGCTTAGCCCGCGGCCCCTAGTGAAGGATTCCTTCATGTTGACGATGTGTGCGCGCTAAGCATGTTCACATTAAAAAAAAGGTTTAAAAAATAAAGTTTGCTGGCTTTTCTATCACAGAGAATTACAGAGAACTACATGAGAACTACACAGAGAATTACAGAGAACAGAGAACTACATCACTAACAGAGAATTACATGAAAAAGTATCTCTAGAAAAACTGTTTACAAATCATGTTTCATTATATTAGAAGTAACTATCGCTAATGTAACAAAAACTTTTGGCAATGTATTGAATAATGTTCTAAGAAATCACATTGAACCGGAAAGACAGTGCCCACAGCGATTTAGAATTCCAAAGCCTTAAAACACCTCAAAACATGTTTTCTTAAGACTCTTCCAGAATGTTCTAGAATGATCAGGCTAAGATTCTGATTTTGATTGAAACTAATCCAATCGCCTCACTGAGAGAAAATTCTTCAAAACGTGTTTTAAGTGCCTATCTCCCCCAACACATTTTTTGATAATTCATTACAAAATTTGGTGTGATAATCAATTTTCATATGAAGAAAATCGTAGCTATTCCCCTAAATGCCGCAAAGAGAGTACAATAATCATTGTCGTTTCTCGAGGAGATATAGGGTTTGTTTCGTCGAAAGGAGTGGAATGAGGTACTGGTCACATCTGTACGTCCAGTAAATAGCACAAAACGTTTTAGTTTTATCAATAAAACAGAAAACATGTTTATGGAGATAATTAGGATGGAATGACTAAAAATATGATGAGTGTTTCACCAGAACACCAAAACACTCGAATTACACATGTGACCATTGGTAACCGTATGGGGATTTATTGGTTGATTGATTAGTTTTCAGACTGTCAACTGATAGGGTCATTAGTCCCGTAAGTGTAGTGTATCGCTGGAGGTGGCGGTGATCTCCTCCCGCTGGATGGTGATATTCGGCGTCGATCTACACGTCTGCTAGGGTCTGCTACACACTCTTCTCAAAACTCTCAACCGTCTAGTTACGCTCCTGAACACGCTTCTTAACGCAAACAAACAATACTTCTACTCCCACTGATTTATTTGAAATTCGAAATACCTACATTCTTGTGTAAAAATGCATACACATTATGCACGGATTGTATCGCTACACACATTTCCTCGCATCATGCATACACAGGATTTTCGGCATTTGAACACGACAATACTCTGCTGAATAAAATTGGAAAAAAGTTAGTTTATGAATTCAATTTTTTAAAAGTCACCCAAGATCTTATAATATTTAAAGAAAAATGTTATATGTTAATATACATTTAAGACATTAAAGACACATTAAAGACAAAATACAGACATTTGAACTAAATAAGCATTTATAAGGGAAATAGGCAAAAATTCGAAGTTTAATTATTACACACTTTCGTTCGTCACTTTCACAAGATCATCCCACTGAACTTCTCACATCTTCTGATATTCATTAATTTAATGTTCTAGACATTCTCACATTCGCTTTTTTTACATTATCTCCACTCTGCATGTGTATCTTCACATTTAACTGAGCATTTCCTCCCGCATGGTCTGCGGCTAAGTGAATCAAGCGTCATTCCATTCTCTCTTATTTTTTGTTTATTTTTGTATACGATCTTGTGCACATAATAGATGCAGAACAATGATATGCACTCTCACGAATGTACACTATTTTCCACAACTCTTACCATTTCCTCCCAACATGTTAATCACTCATCACTATGCTCTCGTTACGTGTAACGCACTCTATATCGACTCTGAAACTATTTAGTACCTATACTATTAACTTGCGTTTCGATCTCTACAAGCCCATTTTTTTCTTTGCGGTCTTGAGCATCTTACCCTTTCTGAATAGCTCCAATCATATTACTACAGTTTCTCTATTAAGCGCAAGAAGAGCTCTCTATTAAGATAAATAAAAACTCTACAATATAGGAGGAGCTACGTAGTTAACATGGAAGTTCTGTTTCTTACATTTGCAAGCAATAGGTTCTCCTCCTAACCATCTTCACATTCCAGAAATCTTTCCTTCAAGAATTGAGTAGAAAAGTCGATATTTCCGTCGAAATGTATCTCGGAATACATGTAACAAATTTCTGGGACATGTATAAGAGTCAAAGATTATCTCTTTCTGCCAGTAAACATGTAGTGGGAAAACTCATTTAACGAAGATACTTATGTGGTATTTTCCCGTAATTCATACGCAACTTATCTGACACAGATGTGCTGCTGATACCCAAAATATCTTTGAGTCAATCGTTTCCCCCCAAACATCACTTAAAAGTTGCCTAACATGCTCAATTTGTAACAGGCGAATGCCAAATACGTAACTTCGTATACCAAGTCCAGAAGCAAAATATTTTCCTTGAATTGAACTATATGCACCAATTATTAAAGAGACAATTTATTCTTTTTAAAATTTATGGAACGTTTCTAATCCTACAGGTTCGTATTCTTCTTAAGTTATATTTTCTATAATAAATGTAAAAAGCAATAATTACACTAAGACTATTATTATTTTTAAAAAATAATACAAAAAAAATCATAGAGACAGCTCACAATTAATTTCGAACATTATCCTCTCCGACTATTTACATGCCTTAGAAGTTTGCAACATTTATTCTAAAACATCCTGTACACACGTATCTCAAAATATTCCGCAGCAGGGAGTATTCCTCTGTGTAATCTACGCGTACTCCGGAGCTCCGTCTTACATGCAGAAGACAGGCCGCTTAACCGTCTTTCCCTCTGCGCCCTCTCCTGAAGCGGCTTCATTTCGCGTCCTCCGCGATTACCCCGCAGCTGCTCGGGCGACAACCACCCCTCCCCCACGCGCGAGAGTTCCGCTTCCTTGCCGCTTGGCGCGCCTCGAGCGCACCGCTTGGCGCCAACGATCGTTCATTTCCTCCCCACCGGCCCTTTGCCGCTGCAGCCTGTTTTGTTCTTTCTTGACGACTTCGACCTCCCCCCCCCTAGCTGATTGAAAGGTCGGCCAGGCCACAGCGCTCTTCCGCGATAAATCATATTTTTTAACAGCCTACGGATTTACGTCTTGCACCATCTCAGAATTTCCATTTTTCTCCTTCTCCGTCGTTTTCTTCGTCGTTGTTCGAGCAGAAGGAGGGCGTTTTCTTCCTCGCGGTCGGGCCGGCCTTCTAGACGAGGAAGCGAGAAAGCACGGGAACGCGGGCAAAGCGTCCCGGGTCTCTCTTCCGGCCCAGGAAGTCGCTGAGACTGGCGTGGGAAATTAATTATCACGAATGGCGGAGTATTCTCGAGGCGCCGCGCAACAAGGTGGAGCGCGAGGCTTGACAGCGGCGCGCTTCTCAGGTGCCGCCCCCGCCGCGGTTCGAACTTGACTAACTCCGGAGTTTGATTGAGCGGGGGGCGGGGCGTGGGCGCGGGACGGGGAGCGCTCGGCGGCCGAGGTGCCAAGCACTCGGTGTGGTCGCGGCGCCGCTTGTTGCCGCCGCTTTACCCGATCTCCGCCGCTTACTGTAACGCCCCGCCGAGCGGCTGTTCCTCGCGCTCGTCACCGAGCACGCAAGGTGAAGGGCGATATCTGCCTTGTGGTTTGTTGGCTAATATTGCGTGGATTTTGGGAGGCTATGAACAAGAGTATAGAATGGAGATTAACTATGCGGGTTAATAGCGTTCAGGTCTTCTATTACTTATCCACGTAAAATTGTTAATATTGTACAAACATTGATTTATTTGCATTTGGTTTTTCATTTCTTTTATTTAAATTCTTCTTTTTGTTTCATTTCATTTCTCCTTTTTATTTTAGTTTATTTCATTTCTTTATTTTTTTATTTCATTTATTAAGTTTATTTATATAATTCATTTATTTTATTTCTTTAATTTAATTTTATTTCATTTTATTATATTTACTGTTTACTATTTTGAATTAATGTGAGAAATATCTGTGACAAAGAGAAAGAAGATATCTTCAATTCATTTACCATTCGGCTGGGCCGGCTTTTGACGGAATTCGAGACTTGCTTCGATAGCTCATGGGCAGCATCGTTCCTTCTCCATCATCGCTGACCGGGAGATCGCAGGGTTTAAGAACAGACACTGGAGTGTTTTCACTTGTCACTAGTTACTAGTAGATGGTGCAGTTGTACTTAATCACAGTCTGGATAAGAGCGGGTTCTTGCTTTGATTGGATGTTTTCAGTGACTTCTTCGCACCACTCCTCATCTCCACGCTTCATGCTTGGACAACCACACCACACTGTTCCTTGTTCTACAAGGGGGGTTCCCCCCAGGAGGGGCATCTGAGCTTTTCACTTTTATCCGCGCCCCTGCCTTCGCATAAGTACGCCGACGGGCTGGTTTCAGGGTCCCGCCAGAACGAAATTTTCCCTCACAGTAACCTTTCCATTCAATGCCTGGATCGAGTGGCCCTGCCAGCTCACTTTTCAGGCCGCTGCCGGAGTCGAAACAATGCGCCACTCTTAACGCGCCAGGATAAGTCCCTCTTCAAGCAAAGAGCCCAACAGCGTGCCACCCGAACTAAGAACGGAGAGGGCTTGAGGCCCCCTTGCCGTCTCCTCCCTGCAATCACCGTTATGCTATAGACGTGAGTAGCGACAGAACCTATGCAACCTGAACCAGGGGTTCATTCTTCCCGTCTGGACTCTTATATGTGGGATCCGGGTCATTCCGAAGACCCGAAGATACAATACAAATTTGAACTTTCACGAATATTCATCTATTTTATTATTTTGTTCTAGTATAGTTCTTAAGCAAACAGCGCAGGCACTATGCACTGTACCGATCCAGTGTGCCTATCACTTTGAAATACACATACATTTTATTTTGTAATGACAAGCTAAGAAAGTAAGATATACATTGGTTTAAGGTGAAAATCAACGTGTTATATTGTTTACGTGCTGCTAAGTACCCTCCACACTCACTCACCGATGTAATTTATGCTTGAGTGCATGTATCACACCAATCTTCGTGTGTTTTTAATATGTATGTGCTAAATAAAATATTTGTCGTGATTAATAACCATGATAGCAGTAAATATTAAATATTCACCCGTTCACTCTCACAATTTGTGGAGAGCGCAAGATAGAGCTCTTCTGTGCTCAGGGAGAACATCTATTTAATATTTCATATTCGACCTTCGGAATATGCAATTGCATCGATGTTGACTATTGCATTATGCGCTGTCAGTTCGTCCTCTCTATATAATTAATGGAGACGATTTATTGGATTTCCAGGTCTGTGGTTTGGTGGACTGTCTACATCTCTTGAACCCAACCTCCCATCTCTCGCAATGTAGTTGTTTGAGCCAGTACTCTAATATTAATTTACCTTCTAATGAATGGAATCCTAAAGCAGGCTTTGTTAAGGGCTTTGTGATACTATATAACTTAGAAGTCTTTGAGTACAAATACGAGAACGGTGCTTCCTAGTTGTATATATTTGCGTCAAAAAATCGTGTTTTCATTCTCAACATTCAGCGCGCTTCGTCCAAATGCGTACATGATATTTTTAGAAATATTCAACATCTTTTATGATAAGATCATGCGCAGTTAGTGGCCCGTTTCTTACGGTTCTGAACTGACCTTCAACTGGTATGGATCGGAAAAACTACCGATCAGAACAACCCCCGTTAGAATTTACCTCCAGACAGCAGCTCAATTCGATCTACCTACATAGCTAGCATCGAATATCCACCACCTTCGGAAATAGAACATGAAGACTTTCTATTAAGATTCGCCGTAGAGGCAGTGACAATGATGGCTCTGAGATAAGCTTGGCCGGTAAGAGTGGAGTGCTCATTATTGATTAATTTCGTTTCGATTGTTTCGTAACACCAAAAGCATGCAGCGTAACAGGAGACCGGCCTGTTGTCTTAATGCAATCTGATACAGCATTACGTTGAGCAGGACAGCTCAATTTAATTTGTGCTCAGAGTAGATTTTAGAGCCAACGACAGCTAGTATTGCACCCGCACACACCAGAATAAAGGTTAAACATGCTCACGGTTAAGCCTAACGAAGCAAACACAGACTATACGTCGCTAAATTTTAACGACAAGGAGATTTGTTTCACGTTGAGGAGTGCTTTTTGAACGTATCTGGATGTTGCAAAGAACTAATATTACTAGAAGTGGATGCGACAGTGACAAAAAGCGATTCCGACAAATAACGACCTGGTAAACTACCAATCTGTTCCAATAAAAGGCGCGGACACGACAAGAAGAATGGATCATAATGAAGAGATTATGAACAGTGTTTTGCCGTTGTAATTACTAGTTTTAAATTGGTGTTAGACAGTAAACTCCACCGAGTTCAATGGATAAAGGATAATATAAATTTATTTGAAGAGCAAATAGGCATAACACGGTGGCAGACATACTATGAGTCACATTGAGAAAGTTTAGTGTTTATACTTTCCGCTATGGAAGACTACTTGCGGTACATGAAACCATGGCCTGGGTCGGGCTATTCAAATTTTTTTTTTTTTTCAATTTCGTAATTGGAAATGTTGTAATGGGTTGTTGGGCCATATACCCGCTATAACAATTAGACAAAAAGACATATGACGTACAAATTAGAAATCACATTACACAATTTTAGTGATTGTGAAGTGTAATCTTTCTAAGAAACTGAGTATACAAATTAAATCCACGCATATTTTCATTTGTTTGTGTCTTTGCAATTATAAACAATGTTAATAAAACGTAGATATTTCTTAAGAGTTCAATTCTACGATGATTGGGTGTAGTAAATCACAATAAAGAATATTTGTGCAAATGAAAATTTACATATATTAAAAAGTAAACAGTTTTCCAGAGGAACTCAACCATGTTATAGTTTATGAACAGTAATAATTGGATATGTTGTAGCTTCTAGCGTATTCACTTTTTTCATGCATATTTTTTATATTTAGTATATTTAACGTAAATACTGTTCACTGGACACGTAAGTGGCATGTAAATTATCTACCACAGTAGCCTCTTGCTCATGATTATTAAGTTATCGTGATACTTCCCACATCCTTTTGCGCCGTCATTTTAACGTGGTGATAGAACTCTACATTTGTTACGTGACTTCGTCAGTGAAAAAGCAGGAAAATTAATATTTACTGGAAATAATTGAATTTCCATACATTACCCTTTGAGTTTTTGATACCCTCATTTCTCCGCTATTTATCATGTATTGCCAGATCGATTGAGGCAATATCAGGTTGGGCTGAAATTTCCCTTAAACACTGATGCGACACGAGTAGTGTGATCAAATATTGCGAAGTTCCTGTCGTGGTTCTCCTGAATAGGAAGCAGCTGTGAGTTTGAAAAAGGTGACGAATGCTAAATTAAAAAATGAGTATGTTCTATATGTTTTATTTTTGTCGAACTAATGTCACGTCCGCCAGTGAAGCGTAGTGAAGCTACATTGTTGCCCAAAAGCAAAACAATGAGACATCTCAGCATTTGCTCAATGGATCAAGGAAATTAGACAAAAACTTGATCGAGATGGAGGTCATTGACCCGGAAGCTGAATTGAACGTTACTTATTACAGGTATATTAAGTCTTTTAAAAAATTCACCTCATAGAATTGGGCATCAAGAAATTTCCTTCAAGTGAAAAAGACTAGGCACTCCCAATTCGTCTCTTGTATAATCTTAAGATTTTTGTCTTGGGATTGTAATGGAACATTCTTTGTTTAAGTGGATAACTATCATTCGAAACCGAGACATAGTTCTGCTTATAACCCCAAGACTCTCCACTGTTACCCTTACGGTTCAATATGTATTTAACTGTTCTACCCATACTAAAGTTTGCTGAAATAGCTCAATTTGTAGACGTCATCACCATCTTCGGACAATTCACTTCTCTCCATTAAGCTCATGAAAAACCAAATTATATACTTTAAAAAAATAGCCAAAATATTTACCCTTCGACATTTTTATCCACCACTATTATCTCTTAACAATGAATCCTCTGTTACTTCAAAACAAGTCAATTAAATACTTAAGTTTAATAATAAAAACAAAACTAAATTGGATACCGCAAATAAATGTGTGTGTATGTGAGTGAGAGAGAGAATAAAAGAGAGAGAGAGAGAGAGACGTAACTGATATATGTAGTCCCATAGGGGACCTAGAACATCACCATTTAAAATTACTGTGACGAGGAGGCACGTTCTTTCGCCTACTCGCAACAGCACCGAAAGTCGACAACGAGGGGATTGAGACAACGGCGGGGGCGAGAGACGGGGACGTCGGGCAGCAGCAAACATCTTTCTTTTTGGTCTAGCCGAGAAATTAAGAGGTTGGGCGTGTTACCAGTGCCGAGCCCGTGGAAGCGAGAAAAGAAGAAAGCACGGCCAGGAGAATTGGGTGGGGGCGTGCGGCACGTTTCGGAGCCAAAATACGTGCCTGGCTGTAACTACTTGGCTGACCGGGAGACACCGCGTCCTACCCACAGGCGCCAACGATTCGGCCACCATTCTGCGTACTTCCTTATGGCGAAATCCATTTCCCCATTTTGGACTTCACAGCAAAAGTAAAATAAAAAGGAATTAATCTACAGTACCAAAAGTATTTATCAACGTATAGTTTTTAATTACTCCCACTTCACTGAAAGATTAATTTTTAACACTCTTTTAACAACCCTTAAAAACAAAAGAGTTTGAACTACGTTTTGCATTATTTAATAGTAACTCATGGTATTAATTAAGCTCTGAATATATCAACAATATTGTCAAAACATTAGCTTAACATGAGAATGTAAAACACTTTTTGTCAGCTCGAATCATAATATTTGATGCGCAAGGTTACTATCTACGGATCATATTGTCTTGTAACTGCTTACCCGAGATGAATTTCGTCATGAGAGTAGTTTTATTGTAACATTGTGAACCGAGCCGCCTAAGAAGCTCAGCAATTATGCATATTGGGGACCAGGCAGGCAGTTTTTGTACAGAAAAATATGCGAAGGACGCCGTTGTGCCACCGGACAACGGCTGCGGTCGACACTCGTGAATGCGAGATTCGAGCTAAACTCAGCGTCGCCCGGGAAGTAATCCACAAATCGTCGACCACCGGCAAATGCTCGAAAACTTGAATTTGGTTCAATGGCTCCCTATTGGAAGCCTGCCCAACCTCACAGCCCACGACCCATCAGGAATAGCTGGGTTAACGCCTCAAGTGACCTTGGAATCTTGTGATCATCTCCGAAGGAGAACGAAAGCTTCTTCTGGAACTGACAAGAAGAGCGTGGTAAACATCGTTCGCTCTGCGGCGACCTTGCTTCACCGCCAAGTCTTCAAACTTGCGAAATATCCGATCACGTGCAACCACTGCCACTACCACTGCCCTGGTCGTACGATGCCGGCGCAATGAAAGAATGACGATTCGTCGCGAATTCAGATCAGTTAAGATCGAGTTAAGAGAATCACCGGTGTCCAAATTAGTGATGCGATATTAGATGCGCAGAACGCTTTCATTAATTTGTTGTGCTGCCATGGCAGTCCTGCATGAGTAACCGCTAGCTGCAAGACCTGCGCAACATTTAGGTAAGGTGAAGTTTTTGATGATAATTGACTTAATTTATTGTCAATGATAGACTTTTGGGAGACCGATACCCAATTTTGCCGGTTCTAATCCGATCGAAGCCGTGGATTTTTAGGGGCGAAGAAAACCTTTATAAGGAGGACGTAAAGCCAGCTTTCCCATTTTGTACGAAGATCTGCATACTGCGTGCAAAAGATCAATCCTAAATGAAGCTGCTTAATGAACGTAAATGCTTAACGAACGTAAACATTGTGACGCAATGTCGCCACTGGTTCTTCCAGTGTAAACTGCCTCCGGCCCGGCACAATGCCTGCTAAACCTTGTTCAAACACTCGCCAGCTCAGCTGACCTGAGACTGTACCACCGAATACAAGATATTTAAAACAAATTTAGAAAAAAATTCTGAAGGTGGGATAGTAATGAATATGTTTTTCATAGTTGCTTTCTATTATTATTTCGAATGCAATGTTTTTCTAACATTGTAATGACGGAACAGTACAATTACGGAACGCCGACACATACACACATAATACAACACTTTTTATACAAAGAAAAAAACAATATTCCAAGAATATTTACATGAGATGCGTAAATTCGCTTTTGATATTTCCATTACAAATAGACTCTTAAAATAAAAATATTTAGAATTAAGGAAATCATTTCACATACTTAACTCTTTATTTAAGAACAATGTACCAATACTACGCGAGTTCCACACTAACACTTCAAACAGTTGAATGAATCCAAGCAATCTACATAAAATTGATGATTAGGGAATATGTTGAAAGGTTCAAGAGCCCATGATGTGATAATTGTTTCATTTGTTCAGTGAAATTCTTACCATGTAATAATTTTCTATAATCCAACTTGCCTTCATCTGCTGGAATAACCTCTTTGTTAAGAGGACCGAAATGTGAGGCCGTCAGCGAATAACCAGACCCCCCACCGCGCGACGGCCTCGGTTGAGTGCAGGCACCGATCCGTTAACAGCAGAGAATCGCTATTTAAGATTCACTTTTCTTGCGACCCAGTCGTTCTTCCCTGGGATAGAAGAGTTTGATGCTCGCGTCTTTCTTGTACTATTTCACCAACCCTATTATTTTGTTGCATCATCTTGCTCACGCTGCCTTCTTCGCTGCCATAAAATTATTTATTAGCGTTTAATGTTCCTCCAGTGGCCTAGTAATTGCATTGAATGACCATAATGCTCTTGTTGATGCTTACTGAATTTCTGATTTCTTCTTCTGCACGTTGTAGTTGCAATAATAAGCTAGTTGTTTGCATGAGAACTGTACAAACGGCCATAGCAAACTGCGAACTCTTTAATTGAAGTTCTTTCTCACACGCTGATCAGCACTTTCAAACAATTTTGCTTGCATGCGATAACTATCACAGATATCTATTGTTACACGCGGTGTGTAAATTTATTAGCAACTAACCAGTACACAACAACGTTCGTGCACCTCATTATTTGCCCTCTGTCCTTAACTTCCGAAATCACCAATCTGCACTACTCCTCACACTATACGCCTGCTTTCCGCGACTACAAGAATACTAGTGCCTAGGTCTATTCATAACGACGTATCTCCGTCTACTCTACACCACTGACCTATTCACCCAGCACATCCAACCCTAGATGTAGAAGGCCTGTCATCACATTGTAATGTAATATAATTATCATTGAATGACCATATAATGATGTGTGAACACGTTTGTGCCAAGTACCAGCATATGACACGGTAATCTCAATTACATCAGCATTGGCAGAATTTGACTATGATATAATCCTGTATGAGAGGTGTTTAAAAACTGATTACTCATTTTTATGTTATTTTCAGATATGGCTTTCAAATGTTTGTTGTGTGTCCCCATACTCAGTACTGGTAGACCCTCTATCACAGGAAATTGTTCACAATCTGCATGACCTTTTCCAATAGGCGCGAAAGCTTCAACAATTTTCCTGTTTACATCAAATGGAGGTCAGCTTGATTCAGCTTGCACTAATACTTTTGTACGTTTCATTACAGGTTCTCTCTCAATTGCAAGTTTATGTGTAAAACCCATTGTAGAATCAATGTCAACAGGTAAATTTGCAGAACCCGACTGAGCATAAACAAACATTTTCACAATGCTTTTAAACACACTGTTGTGAACAATCACGTAGTTGTCCTCATTTTCTCCTATCTGTGAACCCAGAAAAATGTTTGAAAACAATGATTATTTTTCATGAGAAATAGAGGTTGAGGCACACTTTCTGAAGCATTGACATGTACAAAAAACGTTGACAGAACTGTTTCTTCACGTTTAGATGTTTTACAGAGAATAAACTGCAAAGGGCCAACAAATACCCCGATATTAAAAAAATATTCACTCAAAAATTTAACTTTACAGGCTGCAGGCAAAGGAAAGGGGGCATAAGCGCGGCTATGGTGTAACCTGGCAACGCAACTTAAATCTGCGTAGTGACCATTTAAATCGTGATGCATGAAAAATGCTTATGAACAGCAGTTCTGGAAACATAGCACTTTCAAAACTAATAAAAATCCCCAAATATATTTCTTAATCACAACATTTCAGTATTGCATCCCATTATATTCAATAATGCAACGACGTTAGGGTTCGGGATGCTTTGTACGTCCTTGAAGTCTCTTAGGAACGATTCCAAACATGTTATTCATGTCTACATTGTTCAAAAGACATACTTTGACAACATAGTCAATTTTGATACAATATTATCACGAGAAATCAAATTTTTCTTGTGTTTAAATAGGACAGCCTTAATGAAGACGGTAGCAGTTTTATCAGATATGACAGAAATATTGACCGTTGCTATTGTTTTGCTCATAAGTGGTATCATACTTAAGTCGTATTTTCTATTGCGCCCGCCACCCCCTAATACGTTTTGAGAAACCCGAACGTCCCGACTGGCCCGTGGGGTGTGGTGTATCGATCCCCAAACACTTCACTGATTGCGTGCAGGTGATTGTAAAAAAATTGTTTAGACGGGCCATTTGGAATGAATCTGCCCCAGTTGCTCACTAATTTCTCCACTATTGAGATCTCACGGTTAGATGGGACCTACTCGAATAATTGAAAATTGAACAAACTCAAGATGTTCTTAAAAACAACACATACATTAAAAAAACATAAAACTTATAAATACAATAAACCCTGAAATAACACACAAACTCTGTACATCCTACACAGCACAATAATATAAAATATAATGTGCCATTTCCTTTAATTTCAACATTCAATCTTCCAAATTCAATAAAATTGTTAAATTGTTCCAAAATAAAATGTTTTCAAAAACTGGGTTAAATTCCTCTTTCTGCAAGAATTCGAAAATTTATTATATTAGTAACTCAGTTGCTCTTCATAAAAATCTATCAACTGTACATGGCTTTTAAGAATATAATTCTATTCTAGTTCCTTCATAAAATAATAAGATTGGAATCAACAACCTTGTTCTGGAAGCGATGTCTGTTTCTGCTCGTCGCCTTGCAAGATCGTGAAGTAAACGGGCTCCCAAGCTTGAAGCTCTGAACACGTCGCTGCTGCCGAACACGTCGGAATCGCCGCAGAATCGCCGCTAAAGTGGAGGTAAAACGCCTCACTGGCCCCAGGAACGTATTTGGGTTTGCTTCAAACTCCCATATAAACATATCTGCAAATCCAGTTGTGCTTATCATTATCAAAATGTTACAGTATTGGAGATTTATTCTTGTCCGCAAATTCTAGTTTAAATAAATTTCATATTTCCCTTAGCGAGCCCTTTCTAAACCTCTTCCATATGTCTTGCTCTGAATTCCAGTTCGCCAGCTTTTGTGGAAGTCCGCCCGCCTTCGGGAGTCTTCGCTCCCCACTGGTGCGAGCTCCCCTAGCTTTCGTTTATCAGTTGAGGAAACCTGTCACCAATCGCTGAGTCATATTTCACGCCAGGTCCCTATAACTCCCATATAATGTGGTGGGGACCATTACAGTGGCGCGCGCTAGAGCATCACCTTCTTACACGAACTAAAATACGAACTGCTACCAACGTTATTTAAAACGCGCGTGAGTTCTCGGGACGCAAACATACGCGCTTGGAACAAAAGATCGCGTCGCTGTTCGCCTTTTCATTCATGCGTGTATTATTATGAATAAATGAATTTTAGAAGATAAACACATAGCATTTAACTTATTTTGTAATTTATTTAAGAAATCGCTCCTAATCAAAGTGTATTCGTATTTCTTGACCAATTTTTATGTGCGAAAGTTGGCGAGCCTTACCAGCAGCTGTATCCGGCGACACTAGCGCATCCTATAGTAGCAACCTCTAGCTTTGCCCCCAATTTTGATGGAGAGTTGCCGGGCCCTGGTTGACGCGCCGGGGTGAATGGTCCCGAGGATTCCGCCGCCGCGCTGGCGTTCCAACCGCAGCAAATCAAAATGAGAGCGGGGAAGGCATTACGCGGTGCGAGGTTCTTTCTACCCCTCCGTCTCTTGCGCTACCCCTTAGCCACTCCCCTTCGCGTCAAGGTTGATGAGTATCCTTCCAAGCCACCACTCTGCCACGATGCGAACTCCAGGAGTTTCGGTATAAACGAGAAGTGTTCTTTGAAATGTGTTACTTTGCCTGAGTGGGCACTCAAATTACTCGAGTATCGCCATTAAATCTGATAGTGTGTAATATCATGGAATAACATCTACAGGACAAGAAAAAGCACAAACAAAGCCTGATTTGCAACGTTTGTAAAATAAAAATCGTGGCCCCAGGTAATAGAAACGTTATTTGTATAGGGAAGCGAACTGAAGGTTTGATTTTGTATGCACCTGCACTCAATCAGGGGAGTGTTTGGTGATTGGTGCACCACACCCCACGGGCCAGTGATTGTTTTTTCCAAAACGTCAATGGGGGTCGGTCGCATTATGTAACTATTCGCTCAAGTTTAATTATATTAAGTTAAATGAAGTTAATATCTAATGAATTTTCCACCACGATAGCTCCCTCCTAGGGCGTTTCAGAAGTCTATTGCAGATACATCACAGCGTCTATTCCGCTAATAATAGGATTATAACTACGTCTAATGGCGGGTGGAGTCTGTACCTTGAAGCATACTCCGTGTGACCTCGATCTCCGTCTATGCGTCAACTGGTACCGGTCCAACGTCGCATCCCTCAGTATGCGTGCCATAACCCAGATGTGTTTCTTCCTCCTCTGTGTTCGGCTGCTTACTACTATGGTGTACCAGAGGCTCGGGGGCGTGTGTTAACGTCAGGTCTGCTCAGCTCCAGACTCCGCTGCGCTCAACACTTCCTGGGTCGCTTTGAAGTCCGCCGGGCTGGTGACCACCACGAGCTCTGACGGTTCGGGTTCACCAGAATACAGTGGTTGGGTGCACGTATTCAATCATCATCTTGCATGTCTATCGATGTTTAAACGAGTGGACTTCCAACTACACCGAGGTGCTGACTTCCCCAGCGCCGTGCGACGGTCCAAGTATGGGGCTGCCTACCGAGTGATGCTGCATTGTCGACGCGAGTACGCCGTGATCTTGTTCCGAATCTTGCGATTCTACCCATTGCCCCGTTTGGAAACGGCCAGGGGGAGCTGGAAGAGGTCAGGAAGCTAGGGTTACTGAAGCGGTGCGCCTAAGGACTAGGTCAATAGGTCCTTCCGCTAAGAGACAGTAACAGCACGCCAGGAAAGACTCTCCACACTAAGCCGAATGAAAGGCACCTATTAAAATTTGCATTTATGTTCGTAGCAACCAGACCACTGGGAAACAAGGGAAAGGGAAAAAACTTCCAGCATCTGTTATGTTTATGGTGAGTATGGTGTGTGGTGAGCAATTTATGATTTCATTTCTCACGAGCTGCAATTAGTGCTACCAACTTTATTTCTGTTGCTAACGCATTTATCAGCCACTGATTCCAATGCGGAGAGATTTTATTGGCACACTGCACCTTTCCAATGACCGTCCTATAGGAACACTACCGGCCGCTTGAGTTGGTCTCTATCGGAGTGGGTAGCGCCGGGGACTGGGGACAAGTGGATGTATTACTCGCGCAACTTTTCTTGAACGATGACCTTGATCCCCCTCCCTTTTGCAATAAACAATTGAAGGCAAAAGCTCGCAGCCGGCACTGTTGACAACCTTCCAAGCATTAAAACTTCGTTGGCGCGAAACAGAAGCTAGTCAAAGCCAGTTGCTTTCATAGTGCAGAACCCTGTTCAGGATTATTGTCAATATCGAAAGAAATGGCTGAGTCAGGTCCAGGTCCTTCAAGGGAGTCACCTAAAACTCCCGAAAAAGTTAAGCACAAGATGCAGTTTTGACTTTCATTTCACAGACGTTGGCATTACTTAAAATACTCTAGTGGCCGAATTTGTAACTAATACCCCCACTCCACCCGAAATCGTCAATCCATCGTTCAAGAAAAGTTGCCCGAGTAATACCTGAGTGAGACATTAGTTGTCGTCCTTCTACCAAGGACAATGATCAACGGGGATCCGGCTTTCGCCGAAACGCATTATCAGTAGGATGTACGATAGCTACCGTAAGATAGCGCAAGCATTCATGTGTAACCTTTTAGCTCCAATTCAGCAATTTAACGACCCCATCTCTCATTTTAAATACATTAAACCCTTGTTAAATTTTATTTATGTCTAGCGATGTATTTTAAATAATGCGCCCTTCTCACTCAAGCACCTCCCATATTTCAGAGCAGCAGAAACAGATGAGGTAAGTCAGGTGGTTTAGATGGCCCCACGAAAACTCCGGCCGATGTGTGGTCTCTTACATTAAGCCCATTTAAACAAGGGGGCCAATATGAGCGATTGATGCATGGGCTCACTGCAGCGTATTAACGATTGCTGAATTTCATAAGCAAGCAATCTATACGATTTTTTGTGTTTGTATTTAGCCATTATATGTTTCGTAAAGGTCAACGGCACCGTTAGATTCTGGGGTTCCTAGTCGGTCACCCGATCAGGAACCCCCGATGTCTCAAATTGGTTTATCCTTCGTGACTTCACGTAGTTAACTAATTTGGCTAGCGATGCTGGTTTTGCGGTCGTGACTTTTCCTTAGAACCATTCCAGCATTCGTCTGGATGACCGAGGGAAACCACGAAAACGCCGGTCAGGATGGCCGGCTCTGGGACTGAACCCGGGCCTTCCGATTGCCAATTCAGAGCGCTACGCACTGAGACACTTCGCTTGCTGGAGGACGATATAGTGTTAAATGAAGATTCTTAACACTATTACTAGGGAGGGAACCGTATTTTAAGTTATATTTACGGTTCTGAACAAAAATGTTTTATTGTTGGTCACCATTTCCTTACACGGTGATACCTTTTGGCGTAGCTTATGGGTTGGTGTAGCTGTAAGTTAAACACCTATATGAAATAATTTAAACCTCTAATATTGAAGAGGAGTTAAGTCAGCATACAGAGACAATATGTAAATTTCAACGACCATAAAAATAAAAGTTGTACTATTGCATCATGGAATGAACTGGTTTACAATTTTATAGGTTAAGTCACAGCAAAATGTTCTCGAACAAAATTCTTATTTTCTTATTATAAAACTATAAAAAGTTACAGAAAAGGTTACAAAACAATTATGGTTAAAATAATTAAATCGTTAACGAAAAGGTTACAAAAAGAAGCTCAAGAAAAGATAACGAAAAAAAATAAATTTTGATTTTTTGATTTGGTTGACATACGAAAAGATGAGTTAACAAGATTTTTGCGCATGAAAACTGGAATTTCTTGGATCCAATTCCATTGTTATGCCAACAAGAATTCTCCGCTACTTAACGCTGTGTCATGTAAGTCAAAATGATACGTACAGCTTTAGAATTAATATCACTATTTACTTTGTTACAATATTTTTTTAAGAATTACAGGGCTAATGTCCCTTGATAGACCATAAATCAATATAATCTTCAATGAAGCCCTCTGTGACTCAGTATTTATATTCATTCGCTCTAAGAATTTACACCCAAAACTAGTACGGTGTAGTCAAACCCACACATTGCAGAACCGGTTCCCGATTGACGTAAAAGCATAAATATTATTTTTAATGATGTTGAATTTAAATATTTTTTGTAGTTGTGACCACATCCTCTTCATTTAAAAAGACAAGTCTAGCTTATCTAAGTTTGAAATAAGTAGTTCATTAAGAAAGAAATCTCTAACTTCAATATTAAGTGTACGATTTATTCTGAGAAAGTTGAAATTTAACAATTTTCAAAATTAATAGGGTTTGATCTAAATTAGACATGGGCATTACAAAAATATCCTTACACCATATCAGCTCATTTGAGTTCCTATTCGTACATAAAATTTAATGAAAAACATAGGCGGTATTTTGAGCCAATAGTATGACTGGAATTTGAAATGCAGTGCCAAACGCAAACATAATTTGGAGAACAAGAAACATTCGCTAACTAACAAAATAATTCTTATTTTAAAGAATATTTACGTATCGACCAAAATTAGAAGTTTCAAGTATTTTTTCAATTAGTTCTCAAATTTAAGAGATCTCCTTCAAATTCGTAATGCCCCAAATTCCAATAGATCATTTGGGAATAACTTTTTTGAAAAATACTATGGTTTTGGCGCAATTGCTACTTACTGAACTTACTGAGAAACAGAAAGACGCTATTAAAACAACCAATTTTAGGTATAGAGACCATTGATTTCCATAATCTCGACCATGCGTTTTTGCAACGTTATATAACTTACTACAAACAGCGTATACATTCCTGCACTAATATACGAGAAAGTAAAAATAGTTCTAAAACTATAAACATCCATTCTGGAATCTAGAAAACATTTTACCTTTTACAAAAAACTGTTATCCTGCATGAATGATTTTATATTCTCACCCTTTATCACATTTGCCCACTGCATTATAACCCTCACATTACAATTTTAACTAGTTTCATTTCTAAACTCCACGACACTTATCTCTCACTCGACCGCCCATTCTTCTCCCTTCTCCGCAGTCTCCCCTGTAACCTTTCCTCCGCGCCCTTTTAATTCAGTCTCCTGGTCCCCACGCTTCTTCCCCGGCCGCGGCGCGGGAGGCCGGGAGCGAGCCAGGGCGGCCTGGGGCGCTCTCGACTTCATTAGCTTGCCAGCGGGCGGAGACAGACTGCGGGGGGCCTTCCATCGCCCAGGGCTGTTTAATTCTAGCGCCTCCCGCTCGGCCCCGCCCCGCCGCGCCCCACCCCACCCCACTCACCCCGCTCAAGCCTTCCGTGCCACTGCCACCGCCACCGGCCCTGCGAAGAAATGGTCGTGGCCCCTCGGAAGTAACAGCAGTTATACAACACTGGGACAGTATGTTATACACTTTTACTTCTCGCATTGTTTAATTATCTTGTAAGATGGCTGTCGCTTGTTGCATAGCGATATAAGCATACACGGATATTTAAGTAGAATGATATTAGAGTATAATACTAGTATTAAACTAATAAGTTTTCTAATCAAGTTTAAGAAGTAATTAATCATAGGTCACCGTAGTAATAATATATTAGGTTCTTTAATTGGATTGTTGGTGAAGTAGATACATTTTTATTATGATAAATAAATAAAGATATTGTCAGGTATCAATATTGATACCTGACAATATCTTTATTTATTTATCATATTAGGTTCTATTAAAAAAACGGCGAGAAGACTGTTATAATATTCATATGAGAGTATTAACACCCATCATTACATCATCGTTTGATATTCTACAAATTACACAAGTTTCAAAATAAATGTTTCAAACTCCTAGGGTATACAGCAGGATGAAGGAGAATCATTTTGGGCTAGGAATATGAAGTTGAAAGTCTTTGTATAACGAAGTCACACATACATTATTTCTCCTGATTGGTAGGCACCTCACCCTACTCTGGTGTTTGCAGGTAGCTTTCTGATGCAGTTTCAGAGGTTTTGTACCCGACATACACTAGTGTAAGACAATTTCCTAACAACGAGAGGAAAATATAGCTTGTGTAACTTCTTACTTTCTCGCACTAACTTTCTCGTATAGTAGAGAAAGTATTTCAATCATGCACCGGAAAACGATAAATTTTCGACAGAAAAAAGTTTTATTTTGGAGCCCTAGTAACAAAAAACTACATAAATCCTTTTGCTAAACATAGTAAATGATTCCCTTTAACACGTGGTGCTGCCAGAAGGCATGTTTTGTGGCTGTTTGATGCTGAAAAATCGATTGACGGAAAAGTCATGTCCGTTCGAGTGTCGTCAACGCTAGTGCCTAAACAGTTTAGTCGATTTTCTTCAAGATATGCATCAAGGGACAAAATATGGTGCTAATCCCATTTTTCAGCTCTCTCTCCAATTTTTAAAAAATTCAAAAGTTAACATTTCAAAACTACATAATTCAAGATAACGTTTTATGCCTCAAACAAATTATGTTGTAAACAAATTAGCTCTTTAGAAAAGGTCATGCACAATTTTTTTGAAAAAACTTGAAGAATTTGTGTAATTTATCTGAAAGTTATGCAATTTCGGAAAAACTTTTCTCTTAAAAACCGGACCAAACTATTTCATTACATTTTCTTCTAGTATGTAGCAATGGGCAATAAAATACAGTGCCAGTCCCATATTTTCAGAAAAGTCTCCATATTTTCGAAAATTGCAAAACTTGCGTGTTAGAAATATTGGGTTGAGACAATTACATATTCTAACATTGGTCCGTGTTCGAAACTCACGGTGTTTCTACAGCGTAGTAGTACGGTACTGACGGCGAGTTAACACGGAGGACCTAAGTCTTAGTCAGGGTGCAGAAAATGTTTTCTGGTTGAAAACACCTTTGCATGTTAATGTAGTAGTACAATATAGCGGAGCATTGACAAATACTGCAAAAAAGTACGTGTTGTTGAAGCACTACTAGTTTATGTGAGATATCCCTTCACATGTCTATTAGCAAAAAGTGAATGCCCTACATGCTCTTGAAATTTGTAACATGAGGTGTTGTATTAGACTCCTAGAGTTAAATGTTTGCACATATATCCATTTACCAGACATTTACAACTGAACAAAATTGCTTTCAAATATACTTGAATCACAAAACAATACAATAACTAAAATATAGTTATTCAAATAATTTACCCAATTATTTTCAATCACAGTTCATCTCTTCATTTATTCCTTCCTCTTTAAAAATATTGCATTTCTTACTAGGCAGCCTTTCCAGAACTTTGGTCGGCAAACTGGAACCAAACATTTAGCTCTGGAGAAGGCCATGGGAAGATGTTCGAATCTTAAGCCTAGAACGTGGCGTCTTCAGTTGAATTCATGTCATTAACGCCTTCCTGAGCCATGATCGTCGACTCCACCTCCAACTCATCCTCATAATTCCTTCCACATCATCCTAAATCTCACGCGCACTTCCTCCTCATGTCTTCCTCCACCTTCCTCAGCCACTAAACCGGCTGATAAGCCCCAGGTCTATAATTGCTGACACGGCGCGTTTCCTAAGGTTCGAATTCCAACGGTGACTGATTTTCCACACTAGCTATATACAGGGTCCATTAAGAAAGCAATGCGCATTTTCTGAGGAAAATAGATTTATTGATTGTACCTGTACGAATGCGAAAAATTCTTCAAAATACTCTCCCCCTCCATGAATACGCTTGCAGAGACGTGCCTGCCATGCCTGAAAGCCACCCTGAAAGTTCACGACGGAAATGTCTCTCAGAAACGTTGTAACATGCTTTTGGATGTTTCCCACGGTCTCCCAGTGCTTTCCTTGGAGCTTACTCTTCAGTCGGGGAAACAAACCAAGTCGCACGAAGCCAAGTTGGGATTGTAAGAGGGATGGGGTCTACAAGAAGATTAAGGGAAGACATTGAGCATCGTTTTCATACAAGACTTGCAAGATCGTGCTTTCTTGGGGTGGGGGATGATTTTGTGTGCACCTCGCTGCTCTCTCTTTCCGATTATGGTTCGCACATCCGTGATTCGTCTGCGGTTACGACAGAGTTAGGAAAGTCTGAATGATTTTCAATCAAATCCCGAAATTTTGACAGAGCGAAACTCGAAATAACTTTCTGATCTTTCGTCAACACTTTCGGCACAATCTTTGCGCAGACCTTCCGTATTTGCAGATTGTCGGTCTATGCACCGCAAATGTGGACATGTGTAGGCTGTCAGTAATTTGTTGGACGCTCAACCGACGGCCAGAATGCAAAGCTTCCCCGCACACGACCCACGTTTTCATCAGTTGTGGCCGTTGTTGGGCGTCCAGAACAGGATTCATCGGCGACCTCCTCCTGGGTTTCTGCAACTTGTGGCCCCTCTTGGATTGTGACACTGAAATGCAAACGTCATTGAAGGCCTCTTGAAGCATCTGGAATGTTTTGGTTGCATTCTTTTTGAGCTTCACGTAAAAAATGATAGCTTATTACTGTTGAACTATCGCTCCATCACGCCGTGCTATTCAAAGTCGAAAAAAAATACTTCACACGGAGGCAGGTCTTTCCGCCGACTGTGTTCGGAGCAAACGTGCGACCGGGTGTGTTGGAAGGGCAGACCCCCACAACATTTTCTGGTCGGTTTTACCACTCTGCCATGGATAGTCGCGTCACAATAAAATCTCGCGCATTACTTTCATAATGGATTCTGTAGATAGATCGAATGAAAGAGATATCTAGTGAATTCTATCTTAAGGTTGATCTTATCGCTATTTTCCGGGATTTCTCTGATCAACACCAGATGAATGCCAGAACATTATCTCTACAAACGGCTCGTCGATTGCGCGCAATTTTGTATTCCCCATTCTTGTCCCTTCCTCTCCTCCATTACAATCATACACACGCTTAAATACATCACATTACTACGCAGCTACTCCCAACTGGAATTGCGCCTCTGGTGGAGATACCTAGAGAGAGACACACAGAATGGCATGTAATTCGGTAACACGTTCCAGCGGGAAAGCAGTTGTGTGACTAATGGCCTTAGCAACTCACACGCCCGGAAAAAGAAATAATCATATCACCCACTAACAACCATGACACTTCGAGCTGCTCCTCCTCACAATCTTTCACATTGTCCTCCAAGTGCAACGTCTTTCGTGCATAGGTAATATGCACCTTCAGGACCCCAAAAACCTTTCTCTTACAACTTTACTTCCAATTCCATAGCCACCTCAAGTGCATTGCACGTTAACTCCAACTATTATAACTGCCTTCACGAGTTGACGGCCAGAGACATCACTCAGGGTTCATTCCTTAAGCTTCTTCTCCAACCTTTCATTCTGTTACCATTTTCTACCTCGTTGCACTATTGCTACTTTAGCATCGTAAGGCGTCTCTGTTATCACGAGACGCGCGTGCGCTAGGTGTGAGTATGTGCGTGCGTGAGCGCTGCGGAGCCTGCGGGTGCCCGCTCCGCGTGATATCTAGCCCCCGGCCTCACCACTTAATTGCAGGCAATCTAGGTGGAAGCACGGTCGACCCCGCCCACTTTAGCTCCTCCACTTTCGCCCCTGCCTTCGCCACCACCCCCGCCGCCCGCTTTGCCCGTCCCCGCTGCCGTCCCGCCGCCACCACGGCCACCGCCACCACTATCGCTTCCCCCACACCACCCACGCCACCTCCACCGTCTCCGCCGCCACCCTGCCGCCACCCCGCCGCCACTCCCGCCGCCACTACCCCGCCCCCTCCGCTGCCACCGGCGCCTCCACCCCAGCCGCCGCCGCCCACGCTCTAAGCGTCCTGTTCCCCCTTCCCCGAGCGTGCTTCCCGCGAGCGTAAAATTCAAACTCCTCTCGCAATTTACGCCTCCAGACTACAGCTGGTCCTAATTAAAAAGAATGTACACACCGCCCTCCAAGAAACAGCAAATTTGTACCGCTTAAAGGGAACCTCAAAAGACGGAAGTGTGACATAGCGGGGATTTTCCGCTCTGAGGGAGATTTCGGAAGGCAGCGTTTGTTGAGAAGCAGACGCTTTGCATTGGAGAAGTTGAGGCGTCAGCAAAGTGCGTGCAAAGTTGCTGAACGTGCGTGGACTGTGGAAGGAAATGCGTGTCAGCCTTGGTAGGCTTCGGCATAGGAATGTTTCGAACAGCGATTCTCTCGATTGTAGAAGTTCTCGCTGGTCGGGTTTATTTACCTCAGCTAAACAACAAAGATGCTCTGAAATTGTCTTCTTCTTCAAATGACTGCAATCCAATAAGTTGGTCTCAGGAGGCTGTATTTCCTGTATACATCAACAGATGCGATATATAATAATTAGACAAATTAGTCTGTCGTTTGAAGCAATAACCATTTAAATAAACTCAAATATTTGATCCTGGATTATAACATCATTTCCTTACTTTTGTATTGAGAAAAAAAACACTAATTTCTGACAACTATGGCAGAACTCAAAAAAAACTGAACTACAGGTTTCAGAATGCTTTCAGTTCTATTTTTCGTTATAGTACCATTATATAGCCCGCACACTAGAAGATCATTGCCAGAACTCTGTAAATGAATGTAAATATGTGTCTGTATGTAAACAAAGGTCATTCTTTTAATTTCGCGTATGTAAAATATTCACTGAATTTAAATTCTTTGGCTGCAAATATTGATTCAGAAAATGATGCCGGAATGCTTCGCAAATAAAAACTGGCGGGTTACTTCAATTGTCTCTGTCAATAAACCGAGCCGTGCACACAGTTCAGCAGATATCTAAAAACAACCAAGAAGACTTCCGTTATTTAACGGGGTCGGTGATAGCATTAAACTTTTCCAGGAGGACAGAAAACTTCCCCGAAGACTCATTGATTCATCTGTACCTATTCAATATTATCTTCGGTCTTAATATTATATTAGGTCGACTACTGAGCTCACTATCTAGTAGGGAAGGAACAATGCCACCTGCAGGGAAAAAACAAACACTATCCTAACTATACATAAGACTATAGCACCTGACCATAGCACTTGGGACAGAAAACATCAATAAATCAATCAATGGATCAATCATCCGTTTTATTTTTTATTTTCAAATGCAATGCTCTAGACTAGTGTTCACGAACTGGAGTAGAAACTATGTCGGAGCTGCATTCCCCTTCGTGAAGAGACGCTGAGACAAGCAGTGAGAGCAAAGGGGGAGGGAGGCTTCGACAGACTGCGGTTGCTGATGACGAAAGCCTTGGAAGTGTTTCAACATGAGTGTGGGACAACTATGCCCGTTAATTTTTTTCCTAATTGAGAAGAAATATTTCTCTTGTGGATTCTAGAACAATGGGTAAGTGTTTAATGCGTTCGAAAGAACTGCAATATTTTAAAAAGTTCATTCTACAGAGGCATTACGCAGTTTTGAGACGCAGAGAAGCTCGCGACATAAAAATTATTTTTGGGAATTTATACATAGCCTGCAATCATGGAATGAGTAAAAGACTTTGCAGATAGAAGAATATGGAAACGGTATTGAAATATAACGAGGATATTAAATACTCTCAAACAAAACTTTACATGAAATAATGATGGTGAGAGCCAAAATTCTTCATCATGACCCCGGCCGGTTGAATATTTGTTACTCTAAACATTAATTAGTTTCAGAATGAACTAAATTCGTCATATTATATTACAATGTTTATATTTTTGATCTAAAATGTTAAATCTGTCTTCTCCAAAAATGTGACGAAGGTGTTAGGAGAATAGAAGTGGAATTACAGTACTTGTTGCTGTGTTATATAATAATCTAAGTTATTTCATAATTTGTTATAATTGTATTGAATCATACACATTCTCAATAATAATTTTCATTTAAAGACGTAATTATCTATATTCCAAGCAAACCTTTTCCCCCACTTCCATACTATAGTCAGAACACTGCGTCCGCCTTCACGTCGCACACTGTCGGTTCAGAGCAGGAAAGCAGAGTTCTGTGACATCTCGGAGCATTTAACTTTAAAGCACTGCTCTAGTCCTCTCTAATCTCTTTCTCAATATATTACCCGAAAACGTGACTAAAATAAGATTATTGTAGCTGATAAGCTTTCGTTTTATTTTTTAATGTTTTCAACTATTATTTTTTCTCCTGATTGTTGTAGAACTGTCTCATTAATCTTCTTGTCTGTCCAGCTAGTGCTGGTAAGTAGCGTCCAGCACATCTATTCCGCTTCAAGTTTTATTCTTTTGTTTCCCCAGCTTCCTGGACCATAAGAACAATAACCACATGTTATGGTATTCATTCATGATTAGGAACACAACAAAATATTGTGTGTTACATTTCAAACCTACCAACACGGTAAATGTTCCAGTTTCTCTTTCATAAATTCTGGAACTATAATGTGTTGCACTGCGAACCCTTTACCAAACACATCGTGTCCGAGAGATTTTCAGAAACATGTTCATTTACATTTCTGATATCATTCGGATGAATATTAATATGAGATGTCCTTGAAAATAAAGCCACATTTACCGACAATAACTAAATAAGTAACCATCTCAAAGTTATCTCTATATATAGATGTAGTATCTTATTTATTAAAGATGAATATTGCTCTTCTTACAATATTAAAGTCCCAATATCGTTGAAAGCTCTAAATTTTCAAAAATTGTAAAAGTTAGAAATACTGCGAGAAATAGATTCTGTTGTAGCACTATTAGTTTTATGGTATTTTTCATAAATACATGAAGTCATGCAATCTACAAGTATAATATTTAGAACACTAATAGACCATTTTGTTTTTGTAGTTATCTGCTTATTGAAATAACATTTCATCAGCATCATAAATATGAGGTCAGCTAGTGAACGTTTCTGCTACTCAATCATTGTTCCAAAAAATGGTAATATTTAATGAGTGCAAAGGAGAGTTTTGATTTCGGTAAAGCTTCACTTTATGTTTTATTTAGTATTAAGAAACGCGGTATCTTTAGGGATGTTTTTAGTACATGTTCGTAATTTATGTGGTCCTGCGGTTTATTAAAATGCTTGAGCATAGATACGTACTTATCAAACACTTTGATTCCTTTCATGTGTACGCATGAAATAGTTTACGCTTTTAAAAACGAGCTAACGTCAATTAGTAGATGAAAGAGTAGTAAAAATATGATTTTCATCGCAATTTTCTATTTACTCTTATCTGTACTTTTCTCTTATTCTAAATATTTATTTTTCCTTCTTGCAGTTTTTTTCAAATTTCTTTAACAAATTATATACTTCGTGCCTACCCTTTCTCCCTTTTCATTGTAACGACTGATGCTCATGACCATTCACCAATTTTCTCTGTCTATTTCGGGTCACGTTCTCTCCCACAGCTTCCGCAGCATCAGATGACAAACGTTCCCAACGAAACCTCGAATTTCTGCTTCACGATGCTGTCCGCCGCTGTCGCCCAGAACATTGCAACTTGATGAAGTCGACTGACAAATTAAATAAATTCGCGGCGGCGTCCTCCTGGTTCATGGTTATTTGACGACCGGCGGCGCGGCCGCAGTAGAAGAAGCGAAATGCTCGAATAGGTTTTCCAACTCCATCAGAAACTCGTCGCGGAATATGAGAAGTTTGCGTGTCCACTACACGTTTGGACGTGGTGGGTGGAAGGGAGGGGGAGGTGGGAGGAAAGGGAGAGGGGGTGGTGGATGGGAGGTAGGGAGGGGCCGCCGGGCGATCGAGATTGCGGTATTCCGTGGCGTTCCCCAGCGCAGCGCGCCTGGGCCAGATGAGTTTTGCGGAGGCACCCCACTCGCTACTGGGTCATCGACATAACGATGTTGAACTTTCAAGCTTCTTGGATCTCTCTGCTTTACGAGACCTCGTTCTGTCTTTACACTTTTCTCGATTGTATGCACAAAGTACGCGATGCATTAGGAGAGGCTTTTCAAGAAAGAATGGAGGCTGCACTCTGCAACACTTGGCTTTGTGGTTGGATGCTTTGAGGCTACTTTAAAGCATATGATGCAAATTACTAACCGTCACTTACATTTGCCAAGAAAATAAATGTTTAAAATTGCCTCTACTTTACACATAAGTACGCAAAAACTACTCACATTTTCGAAAAATTGTCCAGAACTTTCTTTTAAAATACACTTGGAACAAAACATACGATTAAGGAAAAAATATGTATCTTGGATATTGTAGTCGTACGTAATTTTTTTTAAACATTTTCAGTTTCAAAAATTTGGAAATTTCATCGAATATAAGACTCCAGCCATTTTTAAATAAATGTTTACGCAATCTGCGAATAAAGTTTTATGCAAACATTTGAACAATTTTTTAGAAAATTTTCTAATTGTCATTGAGACTGCATGTAAAGTACTTCGTAAATTCAAAATATCCTTTTCTAGTTCCTTTAAATCGACCCGAGAAATATCAATTTTGTAGAAAATCGTCTGAGCGCTTTAAGAGATAGCGTTCACTACGCACAGGCAGATGTTTTGGTATCAATCGAGTTTTTCATATTGAGGACTCACAAAATATGCATTTTCTTCACATAACACGTTAAAGAAGTAACTTACTGCGTATACAAACAATGTTAACCCACTTTTTCGTTATCAGGGCACGGCAGTAAGAGTTTTACTGTCAGGAAACTTACGCCACCAATTTCCGCCGCACGATTATAACATTTTCTATTTACTACTTACATAGCAAGGCGAGAAAGTAATAACGCAGTACGCAAGATGCGCTCCCTTGAAACTGTTGAAGTACGAAATACTCGCTGCCGGCATCGCACTACAGACCAGAGTCAGTGAGAAGGTGATCGCATGAGCAGTCTAGTGGTAGTCTGTGCGTTGTAATCACGCCTGCGAGTAAGCACCTTGTAAGAGCAAGCGGAGAGTATTTACTTGTACATTTAATCTTACATGAAATTAGTTTCATTACATCTGTGAGATCGAGCAAACAGTGTTACCCGCACAGGAACGTAAATATCAAACCTTCCTACAGCTCCACGATAGAATCCTCGTAGGGAAAAGGTAGGGCAAATTTGGACCGTTTCCAAAATAAAACCGCACTCGTGTTTCCAGCTTCAGATCATTTGGACCGTATAAGTTGACAATAATGCTTGTCTGCATTGTCATGAAATTATGAGTCATTTGCCTTTGGGTAAGTTATCTGCTGGAGCTGCTTCAGTGTTATTAGTATTATCAATATTTTCATACAGTGTTTATTAGATTTGTTCTATATTTTGTAAGCCATTGTATGCAAAAAGAAGAAAGTAAATAAAAATTTTAGGCGACCCATTACAAATACATTTCAATAGCTTCCAAATGCGAATAATCATATTAATGTTGCCCTTGAAGTACACATGCAGCTTCATATGTTTTTAAATAAGACTTCTTATGCAGCGCTCGCGAGTTGGGGAGTAAAATACTACTCACAAGCAACTTCGAGTTACGGAAGCGACGTAGTCCCCATTCCAGTCAAAGTGATAGATTGGCAGTGCGGGTCTTGCACGATATTCTAAGTAAATAGGAAAACTGATGCGGAAAAAGACCAAGTAAAAAGTGAGTTGTTCAGGTATCACAGGCACTTACATAATACAATGTGATTTTTTGTCATTTACGCTTTCCCGCAACACCAAATATTACGAAGCCCGGAGGTGAGGGACACAACAACCCGGACACCGACTGACTCCAATCCAGAAGATCAACATGTACACTAAGTGATTAAAAGTATCCGAACACGTACAAATTGGTTGTTATGTGTGGTCGTGCTGTTCATGGAGGGTGCTTACACCCCGTGTTTTGTGTGGTACTATCACGTCACAGTCCCACAGCTACTTGCTTCTCACTGTTGAGACCAATTCGGGGATGGCGATTGCATCTTTCAACACGATCGAGCACCTGTTCATACTGCACAGTCTGTGAAGTCTGGAAGTGGTTACATGACAATATCATCCCTATAGTGGACTGGCCTGCACAGAGACCTGACTTGAATCCTATCGAACACCTTTGGGATGTTTAGGAACGCCGACTTCTCACCAGGTCTCACCGACCTACATCGATACGTCTCCTCAATGCAGCACTCCATGAAGAATGGGCTGCCATTCTCCAACGAACCTTCCAGCACCTGATTGAAAGTATGCTTGCGAGAGTGGAAGCTGTCATTAAGTCTAATGATGGGCCAACACCCTATTGAATTCCAGCACTACTGTTTGTGGGCGCCACGAACTGGTAAGTAATTTTCACCCACGTGTCCGGATACTTTTGATCAAATAGTGTGTCAGTATAAGATATCAATAATCAGATTCGCACCAAAGATTATTCTGGGGCGGGAATGCTACAGATATAGTGGCCAGCGGACATAATGTTTTCTTATAAAGAAATTTTCCTTGTATGCTGAGTATAAAATATATTTTTTATTTGTTGATTTGTAGCTAATACTTATAACGTAAACAATTATTATATTGAATGACTTTGGTTAGTATAGAAAACTAGTAAAAGTACTAGGTAGAGCTGAAGCCCCATGATTTCATCACTCTCCACAACAACTTAATTTCGCAGATTCTGAGGTGATCATATCTATTTATAGTTGTACCTTACCCAAGTCAATGCACGAGATGTTTATAATGTTTTGAGGACCTAGTATTAACAAATAGTAATAGATACCATTGTACCATTGTATTGCTATTTATTTTAACTTTTTTATTTTCGATTCAGAAAAGCATTTTTTTCGAGAAAAAGATTTAGTCAGACATGTGGAGCTTAATTATAGACCTCACTGCTATAACAAATTTAGTATGGAAACAACAAATAAAGAAACAGATTCAAACGATTGAAATATCCACTTAAACGATTGAAGAGATGATTTAAAGTATGAAGGTCTTGAGGGTTTAAAAAGAGAAAACCAGTTGTTATTGGTAGAGTTATAGTGTAGTCACCCAATGTTGAAACGATTATAAAATAAGAAAATTTATTTCACTGAAAAATCCACTATAAATTCGTTATTTAATTGTTGATGAATAAATAATTATATTGGTTTCTATCTTCAAAATATGTAAGTGTATTCACATAAGATATCCATTTCAATACTGGCTAAGTAATAAAGTTATAAAATAAGGGCAAAGAACTAATTCGTTGTACCAATTTAACTTTCAGATATTGTTTATGAAGGTAATGAAGGATGACAATTAATTACGAGAGTAATTGAGGTTGATTAAACAGAAGAAGGTTTTTTTCGTTTTTCCTACATTTTAATTAAGAGTTTTCTGCAGAAGAGAACTGTACCGAAATTGTTGTGGAAGAGACCTCATTCTTCTTAAAATGAATTATTTTTACATTCATAAAGGGAAGTTTTCGTGAACTCTATTTTTCGATATATTTTTGAAGTTTAATGGCAGAAACACTAAAATATCACATTCAATTTAATCATATAGTGTTTGGAATAAAAATGTATAATTGTGAATATTGTGACAGATATGAAGACTTTTTTGATCGAGAGATAAGAATGTAAAAGTGATCCCACATTTGCTATATAAGGTAAATGTACATCATATTTCCAAATATCTCCACCGGTTACGCCAATGCAATACCTAAAGCTTACCTTACGGAAGGGTTGTAATAATTTGCTCCCCATTGGTAGACAAACCATCATGTTTTGCTGCTCAGTAGGACGTTCTGACGCAGCTCGCGATATTTCGTACACCCACCATATTCGTATACCGTGCACATATGAACAGCGTAAGTAATGTATATTACTTATATTACCGGAAAAAGAAATGCGTCACCAATTACGAATGAAGAACACGAAAAATTGAAATATGAAATCGAAGATTAAAAAATGCCTGCTCCGGGAGACATACCAATAGAACTTGTAAATATAGACCGAACATCCTCAGAAGAACAACACATTTGATGAATTTGCTTTTAATAAATGGGCAAAAAATGCCAAAGGCATGTAACGCAGCATTGATTTCTCCGTTTCAAAAAGGGAAATAAAAACTTGGAGCATGCATGGAAAAACATTTAAACAAAAATGAAACACTATATTATGGTCATCAAAGATAAACGATGGTGGAATTCATAATGTGAAAAAATATTGTAGAAACGATCACCACGTACACTATGTGATCAAAAGTATCTGGACACGTGGCTAAAAATGACTTACAAGTTCATGGCTTCCTCCAACGGTAATGCTGGAATTCAATAGGGTGATGGCCCACACTTAGCCTTGATGACAGCTTCCACTCTTGCACACATACTTTCAATCATGGGCTGGAAGGTTTCTTGGGGAATGGCAGCCTACTCCCAGTCCACTACAGCGATGATATTGTGTAATCACTCCGCCACAGGTCGTGCAGTATGAACAGGTGATCGATCGTCTTGAAAGTTGCAATCGCCATCACCGAATTGCTCTTCAACAAAGGGAAGCAAGAAGGTGTTTAAAACATCAACGTAGGCCTGTGTCGTGATGGTGCCACACGAAACAACAAGGGGTGCAAGCCCCCTTCATGAAAAACACGACCACACATAACACCATTTTGAACGAGTCCGGATACTTTTGAACAGGTAGTATATGTCTCAGAGACGTGGGATGTCACAAAAAATAATAAGACGAAAATGAAGAAATGGATTTCCTGGGAAGATTTTGCAAAGTGTATCTTACAAGATTGAACACTATGAAATCAGACTAAAAGCAAACGTGAACACACCAATTACAGAAATATTTAGCCAAAATAATTACAATGACAGTCCTCGTAAGAATAATGAATGCTGACCGCCATATAGGGCATTGTTTGAGTTTTGAGTATTGATCTTTAAATAGAAGGAAAAGAGGCATACTCTGTCACACAAGAAAAACATCGAAAGAGCAATGGAAAATAAAGGTCTCTCAGAAGACTTGAGAGGTAGAGAGAGATGGAGGGTAAGATGCTGTAACTGGTGACAACCATAGAATTCCTGTCGAGAGGAAGAAGAAAATAAAGAAAGAAAAATGTCATTAGGAAAGTTCTAGGCTCAAAAATACACCGAGGAAAAAATTTCAGTCTAAGAACAAATAATGAAACCAAAAAATATACCTAAATTTATTTTGATGTTAGAAAACACAAGCTAAACTATCCGGTCCGGATGGCCGAGATAGCTAAGGCAGGATCGCGGGTTCGAGTCCCGCCTCGGGCATGGTTGTATTGTGTTCTTCCTTTCACACCCCTATCATCATCAAATCGTGTCATCCTCATAGTTACCATACCGTTACACGCAATAGTGATCGCCAATGACCTAGTAGTTGATGCGACCTTAAATAACCAAAAAAGCTAAACTGATATGGAGACGATAAAAGAATGGGACCAACCAGAATAAGGAAAATTGTCGAATTCCACAAAAAAGAGAGGTTAAATAGAGGTGATTCAATTAAAGAAGACCTGCGAGAAGCCAGTATAATATTCCAAGACTAACAAAAGAGAAAAAATTAGGGAGAATATTCATGACTGGACCAGGTAGAAAAATCCAGAAAGACCGGAACAGCTTGATCTCATGAGAGCAAAAGAGCCCATTCCGACAGAAAGAAATAAGGGCACAAAGAAACTCAAATTATCAATTGCCTTTTACTTTGTTTTCAGCGTAGTACGGTAAGGCCCAGACATAAATAATAGTAATAATAGTGATAATAATAGTAACAATAATAATATATACATAAATTCAATATAATTTAACAATTTATAGTCATATAATTGCACAGGTCACGGAAATAAAAAATATCACTATTAGAAAACATGAGTTCGTGGTCATGATGGGCCTGGCTTATTTCTTGACAATCAATAACTACAGTAATACGAAAACTTTATATAATTGTTTATTAAATTTTTAAAATGATAATGTTTTAATTCTTCATTACAGTTTGAACGTCGAAACCTAAAGTAAACTGATGCCATTTTAATATTCTTGCAGTCATTCACCTCACATGTCCACCTGTCCAAAGCATGCAATACATATTCCCTCGAATATTCAGAGAGTAGTAATAAATCTAATATTGAAAAAGAAATTTTGTATTTTGTTTGAGATTTTTCCACTTGGTTTGGTGCTGGAACTTAGAAGAAAATATCCGGTCATCTATTTCAGCCATTCGTAAAACAAGTTCAAGTGCATTTAAATATTATTTGAAAATAAAAATAAATTATAGAAAACGAAAATAAATTACAAGACGGCTCCCAATGCTGCCAATGCGAGAAAATACATTCCCTATCAAAACTTACAGTAGTAATGGTCGAAGCTTTCCTTCGGGAGGGAATGATGGTAATACAAATAGAAGCAAAAACAAACTATGTAATGAGAATATGTAATTAAAAATATATTTTATTGGTTTGAAATATATTTAAACATTACTCAAGATTATTTCTATTTTATCAAGTTAAATTCAAGTAAAACCTCTGGGGATAAAAGTAATATTTTCATTATACGAGGTGCTATATTAGTGACATCAACAATAATATTACGCTTTCCATGTTCTTCCAACAAATGAAACACATTTCCTGTGAATGTTCCTCTCCTTTCTCTTAAATAATTAATACGTAACTAAATCTTAAACAACATTTTACATATAAGTCAGAAGAAATGGATTATATACCAGAATTTTAAATATTTAAAATTTGTTCGTTTTTATTAAAGTTCGGTTTAATTCATTTTCAGACAGGCCTACAACAGTAGTGGCTAGCATATTATGCACTTTTAAAAGCTTGTACTCAAGTTTCACTGCACAAGTCGTGAAAGTGTGAAGGGAATAGTATTATCGGAGGATGTGTGAATGAAGTAAAATGAGCATTAATGAATTATAATGTAGTTAATACGTAATTAATAATTTTTTCTGTTAATGAGTTAACTATACATTCTATATCTTATTTTATGTGGCACTTATTTCTTACTTTATGGCCTAACAACTCAAGTTTACTAATGTTTGTAAAATCGTTATGTGAACTTTTGAAATAAGAAAACAATTACATTTTTGTAAATATCTCCACACTGTGAGATTGGTGAAAACTAAGAAGCATATACTCTGCATGCAAACATTTACTTGTGTCAAACTTGAAAAAACAGGGCAAACACTTTTGCATTCTCCTCATCAAGCTATGTTCATATGCAAATTTTACAACTCTCATGGACGTTCATAAAATACAGCCCCTTGTAAATACCCATTTTACACAGTAACTGTCTTCAATAACTCGCGAGTATGGTTTCTACACCACCACGAACGCAATCGATCATACCATAGAGAATGCCTGCACAGCAATCTCAAGTTAGGCCAGTTAACGTTAATTACAGTAATCAATTGATTATGCACTTCAGTTTTTATGCTCTCATACTGTGTGTTCATCACAGACTCGCACCACATGCAAAATTTTCTCTGTAGGTATTTACAAGTTTATTCCAACGTAGTGTCATTTAAGTGCAGCCACGTGTTACTCCCATATATATA
>BOPP01000088.1:2013315-2025522 GCA_017312745.1 Gryllus bimaculatus | reverse complement strand
TATTATATATATATATATATATATATATATATATATATATATAACTAGAAACGCGGTGAGTTTCTAGATACATGTACTATGGACTTGCGCGGTAACGGCGGCGAGTAGCTGACAACATCAGGGAACGGGTCAGGCCGAGAGGCGGGCGAGACGGGGGCGAGACGACGAAGTTAGTTAAGGTACAGAAACATCGAAGGAAGCGCGGAGCGGTGTTGATGCGTGCGGCGCAAGAAGCACAAAGTGAAATTAAATAATGGAAGAACATCATTAGTGACTTAAGTGGTGACAGCTGGCCGGTAATAAATAGTGTAAGCTTGAAGAAGCGGAATAGGTGTCGGGACAGTGGTGGTCAAAGTAAAAACTATAGACCGCCAAGGCTGTAACGGCAGTGGATAGTTGCCCAACGTGTATACCGATGATTGGTGAAAGGGTAAAAGAAATAGAACGGTAGGGTTGAGTAGGCAGGGACAGAACTGAGATAACCAACAAAGAGATAGGTGGCCAGTGATATGGGGCGAGTGCTCACGCCAATCTAAAATACATTCCAACGATCGGGGTCCGGGGCAAAGGTGTCGTTGTGTAACGCGATCGCGGAGAGCTGGGGCCACGGGCCCCAAGCGAAGGTCAACGTCCCGACGGGCGCCGAGCGCGCCGAAAGCTCGCCGATCGCCAAGGGGAATAATCCGAGAAGAAAACGAAACGGTTATGGCATTCAATGGTATTGTGTAATCTGAGCTCGCATAGGTATAGTTTTGGAAGCAAAAACGGAAGTGATTAGAACTGTTGCAATTGGTGTCCTACATTTGTGAATTTTTAGTATAAAGGGTCTGTTTGTTTGAAAAAAATGATAATTGAGTTTTTCGCAAACTTCGCCAACGCTTCAGAGCCCATCACGAAACCAGAAAATCCAATCCTTCTAAAAGTAAATGTAGTGAAATGAGTACATGGCATTGGTTTATATGTGTCCGCTCACATATATAGATAATTATATATATAATATATATATATATATAATTACTAGGTTGGAAACGAAGAACGTAACGCTATAATAAGGACTATTAAATAATCAAGCCAATTCTAAATCAAACTAAAACATTTGAGTTGATCAGCGCAAGTAACGCGCCGCCGCTGCCGCGCACCAACGGTTCAATCGGGGGGGGGGGGAACGGCGAGGCGAAGCGGGACAGTTAGGTAGTTGTGCGGAGAGGCATTCAGTGAAGTCACGGACCCGGCTGTGATGCGCCCAAGAGATTTCCTGTTAGTTATTGAAGAGTTTGGAATAAGTGACGGGGGCCGCCGGGAGTGAACAATCAAACGTTCGGCCAAGGATTTGATAGTTTTAGATGATTAGCAGAAGTAAAATTACGCACTATAATTGAGAAAAGACTAATAAGATAGTAAATCGCGTGGCCGGTGGACTAGTGTCCAGTGATCCCGCCTTGGAAAACACATAGTTGGAAGCAGTGCCGGAACAGACATTTGTGCGAGAGCCGAGAGAGATCACTGAAGGGATTAGAAAACCCGACGAACATTAATCTTGTGTCGTTCGTTCCTGGTATTTGTGAGACATTGTTCACACCGGCTGGGGCGGACCCGGCGAAATCATCAAGCCCGTTACGTTGGGCCGGAGGAGGCTGGTCGCCCGAGGAGGGCGCGATATCCCCGACGGGCTGCGGGGCGAACCGAGTTTGCCGAAGCCACGCCGCCGTTGCAACGACCGGCCCCGGCGCATGCCAGAGTTGAGCATATGGCGTTTTAAAAGGTGAGGTAGTGTGTACCTTGGAGCCGATCACGGCGCGCTTGTTTTCAAGGCCTAAGATTAACTGGGTTTGTAAATATTGTTTGGGTAATAAAGGTGTATTCATTTGGTTATTAAAACGTTTGATTGTATAAAAGAGTTTTTATAACAATTCTAATTCCTATGTTGCGCCAAATTCCCAGAGACCCATTCACGAAAAGTCGCTTGCATAATTTTATTTTCGTGAAGTACGCTTCCCAGGTACGTCAACAATATATATATAATATATATATATATATATATAGTATATATATATTAATATAGTATATATTAATATATTATTAGTATAAGTTGGTTCCCGTTATGGGATTGTGCAATCGCCGTCTTCATTGTGTTGAACACCTACGGAAGCAGCGAGGATAAAACGACGCGTAAGGCAGAGGTAAACTTAAATCGCGCGGTCCTGGTATCCGATATAGAAATGTCGTACTAAACGAAAATGCGTAACTGAGGCCAGAGCTACTGTTTATCTTTGTTGAAGGGGTTGATTTGAGAGGGTGACGTAACCCCGCCCAGTCATGAATCTGTCGCCCAGGGCGCCGCGCCAATAAATACGTCGAACGCGCAGCGGAAGCCTCTTTTCTGGGTCACCAACGCGCCGGAGTAAGCAGCTTGCTTCTTGACAACCGTTCGAGCGAGGTCAACATGTTCGTTAAACATTAGATATTGTTTTGCCCGTTGCAAAGACTACTAGGTAGGAGTTATTTCGGCGTCGAACAGACGTTCTAGTTAGTCGTCGCGCGAGAATAGTGCAGATTAAGTAGTGTTTGTTCAACCCGGGAAAGTAAATGTTACCCGTTGTGGAAGGAAACATTTAAAAGTTCTGGCTTGTAACAAGTAGAAGGCCAGCAACGGCGAGGAACTTGCAGAAGTATTCGGTAAAGTGCAAGGGGAACCTTTTGCAACGGGCGTATCAAGAGGCGCCGGGTAGCAAGACGAGGAAGAAGAAGAGGCCGGAGGATCCAGGCGCACGCTGGAAGAAGACGGAACGTTGGGAGGAAGAACGGAAGAGGAAGCAAGAAGGCAACGCAGACGGGCAGAGGCGAATCCCGTCTCTCTTACGACGGCAGAGCGCGAAACCGGATACGGCGTCAACGCAGCGAGCAGCGCACGACCAATCAAGGCCAAAAAGTCCAACGAGGTAACAGTTAGGATCCGCAGAAAATAGGTCAAGTTCACGTCAGCAGAGAAAACTAGTATAAGGAAAGTGTTAAGAATTTGAGGGACACGGTGGCAAACAAAATTAAACAGTTATATATTAGAAGACGTTTTGGATGCGGTATTGCCTGCCTAAAAAGCATTCTACTTATGACATTTATTATTTCGCTAGTTTCAGACACAGGTAAATTGTAAATTAGAGTAGTGCCTTGTTACACATTTTGTTCTTTACCATGTAATATCTTGAAGCGAGAGATTGTAAATTGAAATTTTTGATTTCATGTGAAATGTTTTAGGTTTAGGATAAGCACAAATTTAGATATAATTAATTTTCAAGGGAATTCCCAGTGTAGTTTTAGGGTGATTACGTTCAGAGTATCAACTTGAAGTAAATTATGTGTTTCATTCACATGAGGTGTCGGTGTTTGTAAAGGTTTTCTATCTGTTGGTTTTGAATTATATTCTTTGTAAAAAGTGTGATCCTATATTCTTGGTTTCTGTACATTTAAACTTATGCCACTAAAAGTTTATGGGTCAAGTTATACGCTGTCTGTGTGCAATCTGTGGTGATTTTAATTGTGTTCAAGGGTTCAATACCTTTCTCGCACCCGCCTGACGATCCTGCTCCCCTAAGATTTTTTTAAAGCGTCGCTTCACGAGCAAAATCTTGACAACTGCTTACGGTTCCGCAGGCAGGCAATCATCAAGATCTCTTAATGCCAATCCTCATTAATGTTACGCCTTTATTCACGGTATATTTATAAGTTCCTTTTCTTTTGTTGAGAGTGGTTCATCAATCACGTTTGTCCCTGTAATTGCTTGATTAATTTCAACCTATAAGAATTAAATTTTATCATGCACCTATATTTTTTCTATTAATGAACAACAACCTTCCTGGCAAAATACCCAATTTCTAGGAAGAAATGGTTGGTGTCAACCTTAAAGGAACACCTGGTCCTTCGGAGTGGAAAAGAGAAAGAGGAGAGAGTTATCAAAAGGAAGGTGAATATGAGCTCGTGTATCGAATTGTGCTAACACCTACAGTCACATTGCTCTCACGCATTACCTTCTCAGACAGTAAAAATCATGTCATTCAGGAGTGTTTTAACGAGTTAACACTATAATTGGTAAGATCGAGGCGTTATGTGTACTGCGAAGGAAGGATCAAATTCACTGACATTTTCGTTACCTCTCAGAACTATCATTTTGGTTTTGATGTCCTGAAATGCGCACCAACGTAATGCATGCATGCAGTGGCATATCTAAGGTACTATGGGAGTTACTCACGGTAGCACTATTTAGAGTAATTCCCGCACAAACCAATAACAATCCATAATTTGAAGTATTCCCAGACATGGACAATAAATTCAATGTTGCAATGGGTGCCTGAATATCTAGATAAGCCATCTGCATGCAGGGTAATGCGATCCCCTAGGCCATGCAATATTTTTTTTTAATTCTAAAAAATTGTATACTTAGATGTGGTAGACCTCAAATAGATGGTTTGCTTTAAATTGTGAGAGCTTGGAGCACAATTAAGAGTACAATTTTGGGGACAGCACTAAACCGATACAGCAAAGGCCTGAACTACATATCTAACCGAAAAAGAGCTGATAAAATTTTATAAATTCAGTGCAAGAACTTTAAAGAGAATTGAGCCAATGTGATTGCACTTTTTCCAAACTCTTCATAATACGTAATGTGTAGAGTAAATTTGCCAATTGTTGCTACGGAGCAAATATTTATTTCGTTTGGATAAATGATTGTTCTAACAAATATATTCTTGAATAGTATTATGGTAAATGCATTGGCATTTATGATTTCGGTACCCGGCTTTCTTTAGACTGCGATTCTGTCACTGAGGAGAAAGAAAGGCATTGTCACCAGCAATTAAACGCCAAATTCTATCACATAAATAGTTATTTTTGTAGGAAGTAAACGTAAAAGTGTCCATGTTAATAGAAACCTTAAAACATTTTGTGCTGTTTGAATTCATAAACACAAAAATTTAACAGGAATAATATAACATTTGTGAGTATTATTTAAAGTTCCCTTCCTCCTGAAAAAATTTGCAAAAAAAAATGACTTGTTCCCTTTCTCATCAGCCCCCGAATCAATTATTTCGGAGCTGCATGTGCCTAGACTAATTATGTTTTGGTCATTCTTTATGAATCAAGACAAAGAAATAATTTAGAATCATTCCCTTTTTTCATTTTAGAAAACGTGGCTACATAATTATAAATGTATATTTTAATAGTTTTTTAAGATCATATTGGATTAAATAATTCTAACCCTTCAACGACCAGGGGGTTATTTAAGGTTCGCCGTCAATTTGTGGCCGGGCTCTTCGGGTCCATGCCTGAGGAGTGGTTCGGCAAGGTCGTAAGTGGGGCGGGTCAGCGCAAATGCGGAATTTGCACCCGGACTTAAACGCCTCCGGCGAAGGTGTCGGGCTTCGCAAAGCTAACCTGCACGCGTGTGCTCCTGCTTACTCGCATAAGCTTCGGAGTTACGAAAAACCGCAACGGTTATCGCGGTTCGCGACTCGGAACTTTGTGCGGACTCTTTGTGGGCCCGCCGTAGATCTCCCGCTAACTCGTCTGGGAGCCTACAGATGTATTTGCTCGATTGGGCTTTGGGCTTAGTAAGAGGTCTTAGCGGAGCATATTCAAGTGGTCTAGGTTCAAGGACAGAACGAGAGTCGCTTTGAGTGTGTGAGGATTTCTTTATTCTAAACCGCCGAAGTAAGTGTTTCTTTCTCAATGAGAAAAAAATCATTTCTATTTTAGTTTCTTTATTGGAATAAAAAAACTAATCAAAATTTACATGAATCGCCAAGACTCCCGGAAATTTATCACCAACCTTACTGGCAAGATTCAATATTCACAAGTAATTATACAGCAGCTAGCTAGCAAATTCTACCAGCATCAATACTACAAACAACGCACTTCAACAACCATACTACATACAAGCACACAACCACTTCAACACCACGACAACCACAAAACTACTTCAACACAAAAAATACACTTAACCACAAAAACAATTCACTACAAAACCCACTTCAACGCACAAAAGACACTTCAAGCCAATAAAAAACATTTCAAACCATAAAAACACTTTCAACCATAAAAGCCACCTTCAACCAATAAAAGCCACAACAAACACTTCAGCCAAATTGTAAAGAAAGTAGTTTAAACCAACATTAACTCTAAGAAACGCATTTTTTTTGTTTCCCTAGTGTAATCTTTCTCCAAGGACGAAAATAAGATGATTATCAAAGGAAACAATACGCAGATAACGAAAATCAATATAAAACGTCTCTGTCTCGCAAGGTTCCAAAGATATAACATATTTATTATTGGAAATAAACAAAACCTTATCCTAAATTTCCGCTTCTCACTGCCGGTTACATTACTTTTCAAAATTTTATGATCCTGCTTCATATGAAGGTAAAACATGTTAAAAATGGAATAAGAAAATTCGTTTCATAACATGCAGTATTAAAAAATGGGTTTTTCTTGGTATTCTCCACAACATTAGTGGAGCGAATGACAATGAATTTGAAGGATTCATACAACCACAACCTAAGTTCGTCGTAGAGGTTTAACACTGTTGAGGCGTTCACGGTTTATCTGGTCACAAACAAAGACAGCAAATTTTGTATAACGAATACGCAAGGTTTTGTAATTTCCTTTTTTTAAATTTTAGTGGTCAATCTTCCACAGACGTAAACAGAAAAGTTATCGATGGTCGATGTGATGAGACAATTTGTATTTTATTGAAACGATTTGACTCAACAGATCATCGTGGCCGATAGCAATTGATGGTAGTTAAATAGAGGTGAGAGGTAGAAGGGAAAGGAAAACCGAAAAGGGCGGGGGCTGCACAAGGAGAGTATAGTAACAAAACTATGTAAAGTGCTAGAACAGCACGTACCTTCTCCCCCCGTTTTTCTCACAAAATTATTCGGGAAAATGTACTCAAACTTTCGATAAATTATACATGCCATTATTTAAAATATATATTTAAAAAAACAGATTTCAAATAAAAGAAAAAATGCATAATATTTATATTTTTAGGTTGTAAAAGACTGGGGAAAAGATTTTGAAAATTTGCAATTTACCAACATCAATTAATTCAACGAACATGAGACTCTTTTAATCGTTCTTTTACACTATCCTAAGCAAAAAAAAAATCAGAAACAAGAGCAATTTTTTTTAATTTGGAAAAATATGCTTGGGGCTTTCATGTAAAGTAACCCCCTCAAAATTAAAATATCAGGATTCAAATTCAAGGACAATCATCAATTCATCAGTACAATGATTGAAGAATATTAATTTTGGAGAAAATCATATGGACGGTTTAGGCCGCTTGTGTTGTTGACAGACGGAGAGCAGATGGTTTTGCCGTCATTCTATTTTTCGGTATCAAGGGGACCCCCAAAACATGGATTCTGACTACACGCGGGTTAGACAGATGCCCCCCCTAAATTTGTCAACTAGGTTTATTTAACTTTTTTCGTTATAAGAGTGCCTATACTAAGAGTTTTTTTCTTCCAAAAATTAGCAGTTTTTTCGGGCCACCTTTACTTAACTTTTCTCTCTGCTTCCTAGGGAGAAAGGAAACGTGAATATTTGCAAGGCAGCTAATATTGTTTTAATCAACAATTAAATTTGGTAAAAATTGTTTGGCTCTATTTGCATGTTTAGGTGATTAATGCCGTTTTTGAGCTGAGGAGTTTTCAAAAACTAATCAATGAAGTAACATTTGTTTTTTATTCGCGAAGTAAGAACTTCACGAGAACTGAAAACGGAAAAGACATTTCTTTCCTGTTGTAATCCAGTGCTCCGTAGAAATTTGTCTATTGGGTTTTATTTAATGATCTTTGATGATTGATTTTGATTTTCTTTTTGGTCTGGTCAGATAGGCAAAACTACATTCATGGCCACCAAATCACAATTACCGAACTCGCGCGGGATCTGAGAATAGATTCCATGAATAGGCAGACAAGGAATAAATAATTTATGTTCCTGAGAATTTGAATGTGCGTGCTTTAAAACTCTTTGTGTATAGTTTTTTCCAGCAGTGTACTTCTTTAATTTGTCGTGTTTTGAGCGACGATAATTTGGAAGCAAAGAGGAGAGATTTAAAATTTCCTTCAAAGAACATGACATTCGGTGCAGGAATAAAAATGTCTAAATATAAAACGTACTGATAAATATTTAAGTATGAGGAATTTTGATTTGTAGAGATATAAAACCTTTAAAACAAGAAATTGCTTCAGAATAAGTTTCCTGCCTAATGATAATTAGTGGCATTATAGCCTGTGAATTTACCTTTAAAAGTGGTTTGGTTAAATTATTTGGGGATGAAATGTATGCCAGATCGCCCCTATTGTACACCGGACTAGGAATTCAAGTAACCAATATTAGTTTTCAAAGGATAACGTTCAAATTAGAGCATATGTTAATTACATGAAACATTTTTCGTCATTTTCTTACTTCTCATTGCGTTCAATTTTATAAATGAGTACGTTTTTGATCGGTATTGGCAGACTTATTCTTCACGTATAGTGTGCTAGTAAGGAAAATAAAATAGGAAAACTTAATAGTAAGTCGACTGAGTAACTACCTGTGGCTAGCTGGTTTGTCCAACCGACTCGTTAATGTGGCATTCAACTCTTCAGCTCTGGAGTCCACTTTTCAGTTCGAACAAGATACACTTTAAAGTTTTTCGTCCAATAATTAAATGTTTTCCCCTGAGTTTTGTCCAAAAAAGCGAACTTTTTAAAAGGCCTGCATAAGGTTGACAGACTGGAACAGCAGGAAGGCCAGGTAATAACGGCCCGGCCAAGCAAAGGCGCGTGGATAAGCCTGAGCAAACGCGAACAGTCATAGCCATCCTCTTCGCCTTCCTCCCTTTCCCCTCCCCTTTCCTTACCTTTTCTTCGCCTTAACATCTTGCATTCCATCGCCTCCCCCGCGCTACCTTCCTCTTACTACCCTCTTCCTTCCATTCCCTTTCTCTTCTTTCTTTCTCCCTTTTCATACCCTTTCCTTATCTTTCATTCTTTGTTCGCTTATATTTTCGCTTCCCTTATTTATTTATCTTGTGGGTTCTATTGCGGGGAGGCAGTCAGTAGGCCAGTTGTTCCGCACCCGATTTCGACCCCACACTTCCTTGCAAGCCTACTCCGATGCGGGCAGGCGACGCTTGTATCTACCCCTGGGCAATAAATTAAAGATCCCTGCCATGCGGCCTGGGATTTTAATTCTCAACGATCTCGCACCAGAATGTCGGTCTCGTCTTTGAGTACTGTCGCGAACCTCTCTGGTTGAGAAGAAAGTGAGATCTGTTATGGCGAGAATGTCGGAGGGAATTTGATTTTGCTGGCGCAATCCACTAGGGTCTTTTACCACGCACAGGAGTGACGTGATACTGTGGATTTTCGAACTGCAACCGTGCTTGAAAATCCGCGCCACCTCATTGGGGGATGGAATCCGCCGATTGGGAGTTCAGAGGCCAGGCAGCTAGCCCCTACCCAAGAGCACGTTTTTCCTTTCGCTTGTATCTCTTTCTGCCACTTCTCTTCCATTACTTTTCCTCCGCTTCCTGCTTCCCTTCCCCTTCCATCCCTTCCCATTATGTCGTCAGCTGATGTCATACTCCGCTTCAGTAATACATTACTCCGCTTCATCTCCTTCAATATACATAGCACGAATTCGGCCAACAGACCAATTGATTTGTGATTTTAGTTGACCCAAGTGGGAAGTGCTTTTTTTAAGAGGGCTAATGCCGACAACCGCTACTTGATGACTTGCTTATCCTTAAGTAGAAAATAATGATGAGTGAATATTTACAACAAACAATGCTAGTTCTTTTTTAGTTTCACGAATTCGTGCTAAATAATCTGTTTCTAGGTACGTTCGTGTACCAGTTTTTAGTAATGATGGTTCTACAGTGTTTGGGAAAACAACGTGGGATAATTATCAGAAAAGGTTTTTTGAACAAATATTTCTAAGGTTGTTTTTTCCTTCAATTTATCAGGCAAACTTCTAGAGAATAGAATTCCCTGCATCAACGAGAACAGTAATCCTTTTGCCTTATTTCTTTGGTTTCTTTAGTCAAGCCTCTTACCTTAATGATCTTTCTGGGCCTAGAGGTTACTGTTTTGTACATGTATTGTTTTTGATACTCTTCTGGTTGTAGTGGGCTTCGTACGTCACAGCGGTAAATAAAATTAATAAAGAAGAAGCATGGCCTGATGGATCTTTCCTTCAAACGTGAAGACAAATTTCAGGCGTAAGAGTTGATTTATCTAGAATTTTCCTCTTCCGCGAATCTAGTGATAATGCAATGACATTGATCCTGTCTGTTCAAGGCGCACAGCTTCTTGTCGAGACAAGGCCCTACTAGCGGCGTTCTGGCCTTGCGGCATGGTTTAAGGGGTGTGTGATTGGCACATAGGCATTCCTACGCTTTATTCTGGGAATATTCTCCACTTAGAAGTGCTTTTTCTCGTCGTCACACACCATCAAGATACCGGAACTTGAAACGAAACCCGCACACTATAATTTGCTTCGGGACTGGGGACCCGAACCGAGATCAGCGCCTGAACAGCAAGCCCGCGACCAGAAAGGTGCCGTTGAGTCATATCGAATGCGAGCGAATAAAATTAGGAAAATATCCTCGCAAAACAATTCTACGCATTATCATATCTCAGGTTTTTGAAAATTTCCAAATAGAAGCTCATAAATCTGTCATCAGCAAAAACACCAGTAAAAGCTTCATCTCCGTAATTTTTTTTCTTTCGGCGTCTGCTTTTTTGTGAACAGTTGACAATGTAAATGTGCTTGACGAGGAGATTGGAAAATTGTAACCTTGCATGCGGAAAGTGAGAAACAAATGTAAGATTTCTCTTAGAGTGTGGTTTACTGAGCTGGATATCTCCACCTGAATATTAATTTTCTTTCTCGTGTAGCAAACGGACATGGTGTCTTTATGTTTCGAGAAGTGAAGCATATTTGGAAGAGAATGATTTGCTACCCAGATTTCCCAGACATAGATGGGCATTTGAACATTTATGGAAGCATCAATCGAGAGTCAGATCGATCTACTAAAACCTTCAGTGGGCTAACATTCTTTCTCATATTACGGATGGCTCTGGGGCAGTCAATGTTTCTTTCAATTATTTGCTTGCAGGGGGTACTTCGAGACTTGTGGAGAGTCCCATAGGCGGTTTCTTACGAGCGTATTCTCTGTTCTTGGCTAAAGACGTGTCGATCACGCCATTAGGAGGTTAATCTCACACTATTTGTCGTTCTCCGTATATATATAGTATTCTTCGTCATATAATTGGTTACATTGTGTACAGTAATTCAATAATACGCGGTAACGGCGGCGAGTAGCTGACAACATCAGGGAACGGGTCAGGCGCGAGAAGGCGGCGAGACGGGGCGAGACGACGACAGTTAGTAAGGTACAGAACTCGAAGGAGAGCGGAGCGGTGTTGATGCGTGCGGCGAAGAAGCAACAAAGTGAAATTAAATAATGGAAAGAACATCATTAGTGAATTAAGTGTGACAGTGGCCGGTAATAAATAGTGTAAGCTTGAAGAAGCGGAATAGGTGTCGGGAACAGTGGTGTCAAAGTAAAAACTATAGACCGCAAGGCTGGTAACGGCAGTGGATAGTTGCCACGTGTATACGTGATTGTGAAAGGTAAAAGAAATAGAACTGGTAGGTTGAGTAGCAAGGAAGAACTGAGATAACCAACAAAAGATAGGTGGCCAGTGATACTGGGCGAGTGCTCACCCAATCTGAAATACATTCACAACGATCGGGGTCGGGGCAAAGGTGTCGTTGTGTAACCGTCGCGGAGAGCTGGGGCCACGGGCCCCCAAGCGAAGGTCAACCGTCCGACGGGCGCCGAGTCGCGCCGAAGCTCGCCGATCGCCAAAGGGATAATCCGAGAAGAAACGAACGGTTTATGGCATTCAAGGTATTGTGTAATCTGAGCTCATAGGTATAGTTTTGGAACAAAAACGGGAAGTGATTAGACTGCAATTGGTGTACTAAATTTGTGATTTTAGTAATAAAGGGTCTGTTTGTTTAAAAAATGATAATTGAGTTTTTCCAAACTTTTCGCCAAACCTTCAGAGGCCCATCACGAACCCAGAAATCCAATCCTTTCTAAAAGTAAATGTAGTGAATAGTACAGCATTGAAGGTACGTCACAATATATATATA
>BOPP01000088.1:1956769-2013290 GCA_017312745.1 Gryllus bimaculatus | reverse complement strand
ATATATATATATATATAATTACTAGGTTGGAAACGAAGAACGTAACGCTATAATAAGGACTATTAAATAATCAAGCCAATTCTAAATCAAACTAAAACATTTGAGTTGATCAGCGCAAGTAACGCGCCGCCGCTGCCGCGCACCAACGGTTCAATCGGGGGGGGGGGGAACGGCGAGGCGAAGCGGGACAGTTAGGTAGTTGTGCGGAGAGGCATTCAGTGAAGTCACGGACCCGGCTGTGATGCGCCCAAGAGATTTCCTGTTAGTTATTGAAGAGTTTGGAATAAGTGACGGGGGCCGCCGGGAGTGAACAATCAAACGTTCGGCCAAGGATTTGATAGTTTTAGATGATTAGCAGAAGTAAAATTACGCACTATAATTGAGAAAAGACTAATAAGATAGTAAATCGCGTGGCCGGTGGACTAGTGTCCAGTGATCCCGCCTTGGAAAACACATAGTTGGAAGCAGTGCCGGAACAGACATTTGTGCGAGAGCCGAGAGAGATCACTGAAGGGATTAGAAAACCCGACGAACATTAATCTTGTGTCGTTCGTTCCTGGTATTTGTGAGACATTGTTCACACCGGCTGGGGCGGACCCGGCGAAATCATCAAGCCCGTTACGTTGGGCCGGAGGAGGCTGGTCGCCCGAGGAGGGCGCGATATCCCCGACGGGCTGCGGGGCGAACCGAGTTTGCCGAAGCCACGCCGCCGTTGCAACGACCGGCCCCGGCGCATGCCAGAGTTGAGCATATGGCGTTTTAAAAGGTGAGGTAGTGTGTACCTTGGAGCCGATCACGGCGCGCTTGTTTTCAAGGCCTAAGATTAACTGGGTTTGTAAATATTGTTTGGGTAATAAAGGTGTATTCATTTGGTTATTAAAACGTTTGATTGTATAAAAGAGTTTTTATAACAATTCTAATTCCTATGTTGCGCCAAATTCCCAGAGACCCATTCACGAAAAGTCGCTTGCATAATTTTATTTTCGTGAAGTACGCTTCCCAGGTACGTCAACAATATATATATAATATATATATATATATATATAGTATATATATATTAATATAGTATATATTAATATATTATTAGTATAAGTTGGTTCCCGTTATGGGATTGTGCAATCGCCGTCTTCATTGTGTTGAACACCTACGGAAGCAGCGAGGATAAAACGACGCGTAAGGCAGAGGTAAACTTAAATCGCGCGGTCCTGGTATCCGATATAGAAATGTCGTACTAAACGAAAATGCGTAACTGAGGCCAGAGCTACTGTTTATCTTTGTTGAAGGGGTTGATTTGAGAGGGTGACGTAACCCCGCCCAGTCATGAATCTGTCGCCCAGGGCGCCGCGCCAATAAATACGTCGAACGCGCAGCGGAAGCCTCTTTTCTGGGTCACCAACGCGCCGGAGTAAGCAGCTTGCTTCTTGACAACCGTTCGAGCGAGGTCAACATGTTCGTTAAACATTAGATATTGTTTTGCCCGTTGCAAAGACTACTAGGTAGGAGTTATTTCGGCGTCGAACAGACGTTCTAGTTAGTCGTCGCGCGAGAATAGTGCAGATTAAGTAGTGTTTGTTCAACCCGGGAAAGTAAATGTTACCCGTTGTGGAAGGAAACATTTAAAAGTTCTGGCTTGTAACAAGTAGAAGGCCAGCAACGGCGAGGAACTTGCAGAAGTATTCGGTAAAGTGCAAGGGGAACCTTTTGCAACGGGCGTATCAAGAGGCGCCGGGTAGCAAGACGAGGAAGAAGAAGAGGCCGGAGGATCCAGGCGCACGCTGGAAGAAGACGGAACGTTGGGAGGAAGAACGGAAGAGGAAGCAAGAAGGCAACGCAGACGGGCAGAGGCGAATCCCGTCTCTCTTACGACGGCAGAGCGCGAAACCGGATACGGCGTCAACGCAGCGAGCAGCGCACGACCAATCAAGGCCAAAAAGTCCAACGAGGTAACAGTTAGGATCCGCAGAAAATAGGTCAAGTTCACGTCAGCAGAGAAAACTAGTATAAGGAAAGTGTTAAGAATTTGAGGGACACGGTGGCAAACAAAATTAAACAGTTATATATTAGAAGACGTTTTGGATGCGGTATTGCCTGCCTAAAAAGCATTCTACTTATGACATTTATTATTTCGCTAGTTTCAGACACAGGTAAATTGTAAATTAGAGTAGTGCCTTGTTACACATTTTGTTCTTTACCATGTAATATCTTGAAGCGAGAGATTGTAAATTGAAATTTTTGATTTCATGTGAAATGTTTTAGGTTTAGGATAAGCACAAATTTAGATATAATTAATTTTCAAGGGAATTCCCAGTGTAGTTTTAGGGTGATTACGTTCAGAGTATCAACTTGAAGTAAATTATGTGTTTCATTCACATGAGGTGTCGGTGTTTGTAAAGGTTTTCTATCTGTTGGTTTTGAATTATATTCTTTGTAAAAAGTGTGATCCTATATTCTTGGTTTCTGTACATTTAAACTTATGCCACTAAAAGTTTATGGGTCAAGTTATACGCTGTCTGTGTGCAATCTGTGGTGATTTTAATTGTGTTCAAGGGTTCAATACCTTTCTCGCACCCGCCTGACGATCCTGCTCCCCTAAGATTTTTTTAAAGCGTCGCTTCACGAGCAAAATCTTGACAACTGCTTACGGTTCCGCAGGCAGGCAATCATCAAGATCTCTTAATGCCAATCCTCATTAATGTTACGCCTTTATTCACGGTATATTTATAAGTTCCTTTTCTTTTGTTGAGAGTGGTTCATCAATCACGTTTGTCCCTGTAATTGCTTGATTAATTTCAACCTATAAGAATTAAATTTTATCATGCACCTATATTTTTTCTATTAATGAACAACAACCTTCCTGGCAAAATACCCAATTTCTAGGAAGAAATGGTTGGTGTCAACCTTAAAGGAACACCTGGTCCTTCGGAGTGGAAAAGAGAAAGAGGAGAGAGTTATCAAAAGGAAGGTGAATATGAGCTCGTGTATCGAATTGTGCTAACACCTACAGTCACATTGCTCTCACGCATTACCTTCTCAGACAGTAAAAATCATGTCATTCAGGAGTGTTTTAACGAGTTAACACTATAATTGGTAAGATCGAGGCGTTATGTGTACTGCGAAGGAAGGATCAAATTCACTGACATTTTCGTTACCTCTCAGAACTATCATTTTGGTTTTGATGTCCTGAAATGCGCACCAACGTAATGCATGCATGCAGTGGCATATCTAAGGTACTATGGGAGTTACTCACGGTAGCACTATTTAGAGTAATTCCCGCACAAACCAATAACAATCCATAATTTGAAGTATTCCCAGACATGGACAATAAATTCAATGTTGCAATGGGTGCCTGAATATCTAGATAAGCCATCTGCATGCAGGGTAATGCGATCCCCTAGGCCATGCAATATTTTTTTTTAATTCTAAAAAATTGTATACTTAGATGTGGTAGACCTCAAATAGATGGTTTGCTTTAAATTGTGAGAGCTTGGAGCACAATTAAGAGTACAATTTTGGGGACAGCACTAAACCGATACAGCAAAGGCCTGAACTACATATCTAACCGAAAAAGAGCTGATAAAATTTTATAAATTCAGTGCAAGAACTTTAAAGAGAATTGAGCCAATGTGATTGCACTTTTTCCAAACTCTTCATAATACGTAATGTGTAGAGTAAATTTGCCAATTGTTGCTACGGAGCAAATATTTATTTCGTTTGGATAAATGATTGTTCTAACAAATATATTCTTGAATAGTATTATGGTAAATGCATTGGCATTTATGATTTCGGTACCCGGCTTTCTTTAGACTGCGATTCTGTCACTGAGGAGAAAGAAAGGCATTGTCACCAGCAATTAAACGCCAAATTCTATCACATAAATAGTTATTTTTGTAGGAAGTAAACGTAAAAGTGTCCATGTTAATAGAAACCTTAAAACATTTTGTGCTGTTTGAATTCATAAACACAAAAATTTAACAGGAATAATATAACATTTGTGAGTATTATTTAAAGTTCCCTTCCTCCTGAAAAAATTTGCAAAAAAAAATGACTTGTTCCCTTTCTCATCAGCCCCCGAATCAATTATTTCGGAGCTGCATGTGCCTAGACTAATTATGTTTTGGTCATTCTTTATGAATCAAGACAAAGAAATAATTTAGAATCATTCCCTTTTTTCATTTTAGAAAACGTGGCTACATAATTATAAATGTATATTTTAATAGTTTTTTAAGATCATATTGGATTAAATAATTCTAACCCTTCAACGACCAGGGGGTTATTTAAGGTTCGCCGTCAATTTGTGGCCGGGCTCTTCGGGTCCATGCCTGAGGAGTGGTTCGGCAAGGTCGTAAGTGGGGCGGGTCAGCGCAAATGCGGAATTTGCACCCGGACTTAAACGCCTCCGGCGAAGGTGTCGGGCTTCGCAAAGCTAACCTGCACGCGTGTGCTCCTGCTTACTCGCATAAGCTTCGGAGTTACGAAAAACCGCAACGGTTATCGCGGTTCGCGACTCGGAACTTTGTGCGGACTCTTTGTGGGCCCGCCGTAGATCTCCCGCTAACTCGTCTGGGAGCCTACAGATGTATTTGCTCGATTGGGCTTTGGGCTTAGTAAGAGGTCTTAGCGGAGCATATTCAAGTGGTCTAGGTTCAAGGACAGAACGAGAGTCGCTTTGAGTGTGTGAGGATTTCTTTATTCTAAACCGCCGAAGTAAGTGTTTCTTTCTCAATGAGAAAAAAATCATTTCTATTTTAGTTTCTTTATTGGAATAAAAAAACTAATCAAAATTTACATGAATCGCCAAGACTCCCGGAAATTTATCACCAACCTTACTGGCAAGATTCAATATTCACAAGTAATTATACAGCAGCTAGCTAGCAAATTCTACCAGCATCAATACTACAAACAACGCACTTCAACAACCATACTACATACAAGCACACAACCACTTCAACACCACGACAACCACAAAACTACTTCAACACAAAAAATACACTTAACCACAAAAACAATTCACTACAAAACCCACTTCAACGCACAAAAGACACTTCAAGCCAATAAAAAACATTTCAAACCATAAAAACACTTTCAACCATAAAAGCCACCTTCAACCAATAAAAGCCACAACAAACACTTCAGCCAAATTGTAAAGAAAGTAGTTTAAACCAACATTAACTCTAAGAAACGCATTTTTTTTGTTTCCCTAGTGTAATCTTTCTCCAAGGACGAAAATAAGATGATTATCAAAGGAAACAATACGCAGATAACGAAAATCAATATAAAACGTCTCTGTCTCGCAAGGTTCCAAAGATATAACATATTTATTATTGGAAATAAACAAAACCTTATCCTAAATTTCCGCTTCTCACTGCCGGTTACATTACTTTTCAAAATTTTATGATCCTGCTTCATATGAAGGTAAAACATGTTAAAAATGGAATAAGAAAATTCGTTTCATAACATGCAGTATTAAAAAATGGGTTTTTCTTGGTATTCTCCACAACATTAGTGGAGCGAATGACAATGAATTTGAAGGATTCATACAACCACAACCTAAGTTCGTCGTAGAGGTTTAACACTGTTGAGGCGTTCACGGTTTATCTGGTCACAAACAAAGACAGCAAATTTTGTATAACGAATACGCAAGGTTTTGTAATTTCCTTTTTTTAAATTTTAGTGGTCAATCTTCCACAGACGTAAACAGAAAAGTTATCGATGGTCGATGTGATGAGACAATTTGTATTTTATTGAAACGATTTGACTCAACAGATCATCGTGGCCGATAGCAATTGATGGTAGTTAAATAGAGGTGAGAGGTAGAAGGGAAAGGAAAACCGAAAAGGGCGGGGGCTGCACAAGGAGAGTATAGTAACAAAACTATGTAAAGTGCTAGAACAGCACGTACCTTCTCCCCCCGTTTTTCTCACAAAATTATTCGGGAAAATGTACTCAAACTTTCGATAAATTATACATGCCATTATTTAAAATATATATTTAAAAAAACAGATTTCAAATAAAAGAAAAAATGCATAATATTTATATTTTTAGGTTGTAAAAGACTGGGGAAAAGATTTTGAAAATTTGCAATTTACCAACATCAATTAATTCAACGAACATGAGACTCTTTTAATCGTTCTTTTACACTATCCTAAGCAAAAAAAAAATCAGAAACAAGAGCAATTTTTTTTAATTTGGAAAAATATGCTTGGGGCTTTCATGTAAAGTAACCCCCTCAAAATTAAAATATCAGGATTCAAATTCAAGGACAATCATCAATTCATCAGTACAATGATTGAAGAATATTAATTTTGGAGAAAATCATATGGACGGTTTAGGCCGCTTGTGTTGTTGACAGACGGAGAGCAGATGGTTTTGCCGTCATTCTATTTTTCGGTATCAAGGGGACCCCCAAAACATGGATTCTGACTACACGCGGGTTAGACAGATGCCCCCCCTAAATTTGTCAACTAGGTTTATTTAACTTTTTTCGTTATAAGAGTGCCTATACTAAGAGTTTTTTTCTTCCAAAAATTAGCAGTTTTTTCGGGCCACCTTTACTTAACTTTTCTCTCTGCTTCCTAGGGAGAAAGGAAACGTGAATATTTGCAAGGCAGCTAATATTGTTTTAATCAACAATTAAATTTGGTAAAAATTGTTTGGCTCTATTTGCATGTTTAGGTGATTAATGCCGTTTTTGAGCTGAGGAGTTTTCAAAAACTAATCAATGAAGTAACATTTGTTTTTTATTCGCGAAGTAAGAACTTCACGAGAACTGAAAACGGAAAAGACATTTCTTTCCTGTTGTAATCCAGTGCTCCGTAGAAATTTGTCTATTGGGTTTTATTTAATGATCTTTGATGATTGATTTTGATTTTCTTTTTGGTCTGGTCAGATAGGCAAAACTACATTCATGGCCACCAAATCACAATTACCGAACTCGCGCGGGATCTGAGAATAGATTCCATGAATAGGCAGACAAGGAATAAATAATTTATGTTCCTGAGAATTTGAATGTGCGTGCTTTAAAACTCTTTGTGTATAGTTTTTTCCAGCAGTGTACTTCTTTAATTTGTCGTGTTTTGAGCGACGATAATTTGGAAGCAAAGAGGAGAGATTTAAAATTTCCTTCAAAGAACATGACATTCGGTGCAGGAATAAAAATGTCTAAATATAAAACGTACTGATAAATATTTAAGTATGAGGAATTTTGATTTGTAGAGATATAAAACCTTTAAAACAAGAAATTGCTTCAGAATAAGTTTCCTGCCTAATGATAATTAGTGGCATTATAGCCTGTGAATTTACCTTTAAAAGTGGTTTGGTTAAATTATTTGGGGATGAAATGTATGCCAGATCGCCCCTATTGTACACCGGACTAGGAATTCAAGTAACCAATATTAGTTTTCAAAGGATAACGTTCAAATTAGAGCATATGTTAATTACATGAAACATTTTTCGTCATTTTCTTACTTCTCATTGCGTTCAATTTTATAAATGAGTACGTTTTTGATCGGTATTGGCAGACTTATTCTTCACGTATAGTGTGCTAGTAAGGAAAATAAAATAGGAAAACTTAATAGTAAGTCGACTGAGTAACTACCTGTGGCTAGCTGGTTTGTCCAACCGACTCGTTAATGTGGCATTCAACTCTTCAGCTCTGGAGTCCACTTTTCAGTTCGAACAAGATACACTTTAAAGTTTTTCGTCCAATAATTAAATGTTTTCCCCTGAGTTTTGTCCAAAAAAGCGAACTTTTTAAAAGGCCTGCATAAGGTTGACAGACTGGAACAGCAGGAAGGCCAGGTAATAACGGCCCGGCCAAGCAAAGGCGCGTGGATAAGCCTGAGCAAACGCGAACAGTCATAGCCATCCTCTTCGCCTTCCTCCCTTTCCCCTCCCCTTTCCTTACCTTTTCTTCGCCTTAACATCTTGCATTCCATCGCCTCCCCCGCGCTACCTTCCTCTTACTACCCTCTTCCTTCCATTCCCTTTCTCTTCTTTCTTTCTCCCTTTTCATACCCTTTCCTTATCTTTCATTCTTTGTTCGCTTATATTTTCGCTTCCCTTATTTATTTATCTTGTGGGTTCTATTGCGGGGAGGCAGTCAGTAGGCCAGTTGTTCCGCACCCGATTTCGACCCCACACTTCCTTGCAAGCCTACTCCGATGCGGGCAGGCGACGCTTGTATCTACCCCTGGGCAATAAATTAAAGATCCCTGCCATGCGGCCTGGGATTTTAATTCTCAACGATCTCGCACCAGAATGTCGGTCTCGTCTTTGAGTACTGTCGCGAACCTCTCTGGTTGAGAAGAAAGTGAGATCTGTTATGGCGAGAATGTCGGAGGGAATTTGATTTTGCTGGCGCAATCCACTAGGGTCTTTTACCACGCACAGGAGTGACGTGATACTGTGGATTTTCGAACTGCAACCGTGCTTGAAAATCCGCGCCACCTCATTGGGGGATGGAATCCGCCGATTGGGAGTTCAGAGGCCAGGCAGCTAGCCCCTACCCAAGAGCACGTTTTTCCTTTCGCTTGTATCTCTTTCTGCCACTTCTCTTCCATTACTTTTCCTCCGCTTCCTGCTTCCCTTCCCCTTCCATCCCTTCCCATTATGTCGTCAGCTGATGTCATACTCCGCTTCAGTAATACATTACTCCGCTTCATCTCCTTCAATATACATAGCACGAATTCGGCCAACAGACCAATTGATTTGTGATTTTAGTTGACCCAAGTGGGAAGTGCTTTTTTTAAGAGGGCTAATGCCGACAACCGCTACTTGATGACTTGCTTATCCTTAAGTAGAAAATAATGATGAGTGAATATTTACAACAAACAATGCTAGTTCTTTTTTAGTTTCACGAATTCGTGCTAAATAATCTGTTTCTAGGTACGTTCGTGTACCAGTTTTTAGTAATGATGGTTCTACAGTGTTTGGGAAAACAACGTGGGATAATTATCAGAAAAGGTTTTTTGAACAAATATTTCTAAGGTTGTTTTTTCCTTCAATTTATCAGGCAAACTTCTAGAGAATAGAATTCCCTGCATCAACGAGAACAGTAATCCTTTTGCCTTATTTCTTTGGTTTCTTTAGTCAAGCCTCTTACCTTAATGATCTTTCTGGGCCTAGAGGTTACTGTTTTGTACATGTATTGTTTTTGATACTCTTCTGGTTGTAGTGGGCTTCGTACGTCACAGCGGTAAATAAAATTAATAAAGAAGAAGCATGGCCTGATGGATCTTTCCTTCAAACGTGAAGACAAATTTCAGGCGTAAGAGTTGATTTATCTAGAATTTTCCTCTTCCGCGAATCTAGTGATAATGCAATGACATTGATCCTGTCTGTTCAAGGCGCACAGCTTCTTGTCGAGACAAGGCCCTACTAGCGGCGTTCTGGCCTTGCGGCATGGTTTAAGGGGTGTGTGATTGGCACATAGGCATTCCTACGCTTTATTCTGGGAATATTCTCCACTTAGAAGTGCTTTTTCTCGTCGTCACACACCATCAAGATACCGGAACTTGAAACGAAACCCGCACACTATAATTTGCTTCGGGACTGGGGACCCGAACCGAGATCAGCGCCTGAACAGCAAGCCCGCGACCAGAAAGGTGCCGTTGAGTCATATCGAATGCGAGCGAATAAAATTAGGAAAATATCCTCGCAAAACAATTCTACGCATTATCATATCTCAGGTTTTTGAAAATTTCCAAATAGAAGCTCATAAATCTGTCATCAGCAAAAACACCAGTAAAAGCTTCATCTCCGTAATTTTTTTTCTTTCGGCGTCTGCTTTTTTGTGAACAGTTGACAATGTAAATGTGCTTGACGAGGAGATTGGAAAATTGTAACCTTGCATGCGGAAAGTGAGAAACAAATGTAAGATTTCTCTTAGAGTGTGGTTTACTGAGCTGGATATCTCCACCTGAATATTAATTTTCTTTCTCGTGTAGCAAACGGACATGGTGTCTTTATGTTTCGAGAAGTGAAGCATATTTGGAAGAGAATGATTTGCTACCCAGATTTCCCAGACATAGATGGGCATTTGAACATTTATGGAAGCATCAATCGAGAGTCAGATCGATCTACTAAAACCTTCAGTGGGCTAACATTCTTTCTCATATTACGGATGGCTCTGGGGCAGTCAATGTTTCTTTCAATTATTTGCTTGCAGGGGGTACTTCGAGACTTGTGGAGAGTCCCATAGGCGGTTTCTTACGAGCGTATTCTCTGTTCTTGGCTAAAGACGTGTCGATCACGCCATTAGGAGGTTAATCTCACACTATTTGTCGTTCTCCGTATATATATAGTATTCTTCGTCATATAATTGGTTACATTGTGTACAGTAATTCAATAATACGGGGGGGGGGGAACGGCGAGGCGAGCGACAGTTAGTAGTGTGCGGAGAGGCATTCAGTGAAGTACGGACCGGGCTGTGATGCGCCCAAGAGATTCCCTGTAGTTATTGAATGCAGTTTGGAATAAGTGACGCCGCCGAGTGAACAATCAAGTTCGCCAAGGATTGATAGTTAGATGATTAGCAGAAGTAAAATTACGCACTATAATTGAGAAAGACTAATAAGATAGTAAATCGCGTGGCCGGTGGACTAGTGTCGTGATCCCGCCTTGGAACAACACAATAGTGGACAGTGCCGAACAGACATTTGTGCGAAGCCGAGAGAGATCACTGAAGGGATTAGAATAACCGACGAACATTAATCTTGTGTCGTTCGTTCCCGTATTTGTGAGACATTGTTCACACCGGCTGGGGCGGACCCCGGCGAAATCATCAGCCGTTACGTTGGGCCGGAGGAGCTGGTCGCCGAGGGAGGGCGAATCCCCGACGGGCTGCGGGGCGAACCGAAGTTTGCCGAAGCCACCGCCGCCGTTGCAACGACGGCCCCGGACGCATCCAGAGTGAGCATATGGCGTTTTAAAGGTCGAGGTAGTGTGTACCTTGGAGCCGATCGGCGCGCTTGTTTTCAAGGCCTAAGCATTACTGTTTGTAAATATTGTTTGTAAGGTGTATTCATTGGTTATTAAAACGTTTAGATGTATAAAAGAGTTTATAACAATTCTATTCCTATGTTGCGCCAAATTCCCAGAGACCCATTCACGAAAAGTCGCTTGCATAATTTTATTTTCGTGAAGTACGCTTCCCAGGTACGTCAACAATATATATATAATATATATATATATATATATAGTATATATATATTAATATAGTATATATTAATATATTATTAGTATAAGTTGGTTCCCGTTATGGGATTGTGCAATCGCCGTCTTCATTGTGTTGAACACCTACGGAAGCAGCGAGGATAAAACGACGCGTAAGGCAGAGGTAAACTTAAATCGCGCGGTCCTGGTATCCGATATAGAAATGTCGTACTAAACGAAAATGCGTAACTGAGGCCAGAGCTACTGTTTATCTTTGTTGAAGGGGTTGATTTGAGAGGGTGACGTAACCCCGCCCAGTCATGAATCTGTCGCCCAGGGCGCCGCGCCAATAAATACGTCGAACGCGCAGCGGAAGCCTCTTTTCTGGGTCACCAACGCGCCGGAGTAAGCAGCTTGCTTCTTGACAACCGTTCGAGCGAGGTCAACATGTTCGTTAAACATTAGATATTGTTTTGCCCGTTGCAAAGACTACTAGGTAGGAGTTATTTCGGCGTCGAACAGACGTTCTAGTTAGTCGTCGCGCGAGAATAGTGCAGATTAAGTAGTGTTTGTTCAACCCGGGAAAGTAAATGTTACCCGTTGTGGAAGGAAACATTTAAAAGTTCTGGCTTGTAACAAGTAGAAGGCCAGCAACGGCGAGGAACTTGCAGAAGTATTCGGTAAAGTGCAAGGGGAACCTTTTGCAACGGGCGTATCAAGAGGCGCCGGGTAGCAAGACGAGGAAGAAGAAGAGGCCGGAGGATCCAGGCGCACGCTGGAAGAAGACGGAACGTTGGGAGGAAGAACGGAAGAGGAAGCAAGAAGGCAACGCAGACGGGCAGAGGCGAATCCCGTCTCTCTTACGACGGCAGAGCGCGAAACCGGATACGGCGTCAACGCAGCGAGCAGCGCACGACCAATCAAGGCCAAAAAGTCCAACGAGGTAACAGTTAGGATCCGCAGAAAATAGGTCAAGTTCACGTCAGCAGAGAAAACTAGTATAAGGAAAGTGTTAAGAATTTGAGGGACACGGTGGCAAACAAAATTAAACAGTTATATATTAGAAGACGTTTTGGATGCGGTATTGCCTGCCTAAAAAGCATTCTACTTATGACATTTATTATTTCGCTAGTTTCAGACACAGGTAAATTGTAAATTAGAGTAGTGCCTTGTTACACATTTTGTTCTTTACCATGTAATATCTTGAAGCGAGAGATTGTAAATTGAAATTTTTGATTTCATGTGAAATGTTTTAGGTTTAGGATAAGCACAAATTTAGATATAATTAATTTTCAAGGGAATTCCCAGTGTAGTTTTAGGGTGATTACGTTCAGAGTATCAACTTGAAGTAAATTATGTGTTTCATTCACATGAGGTGTCGGTGTTTGTAAAGGTTTTCTATCTGTTGGTTTTGAATTATATTCTTTGTAAAAAGTGTGATCCTATATTCTTGGTTTCTGTACATTTAAACTTATGCCACTAAAAGTTTATGGGTCAAGTTATACGCTGTCTGTGTGCAATCTGTGGTGATTTTAATTGTGTTCAAGGGTTCAATACCTTTCTCGCACCCGCCTGACGATCCTGCTCCCTAGATTTTTTAAAGCTCGCTTCACGAGCAAAATCTTGACAACCTGCTTACGGTTCAGCAGGCAGGCAATCATCAATCTCTTAATTGCCAACTCTCAATTAATGTTACCTTATTCACGGTATATTTACTAAGTTCCTTTTCTTTTGTGAGAGTGTTCATCAATCACGTTTGTCTGTAATTCTTGATTAATTTCAACTATAAGAATTAAATTTATCATGCACCTTATATTTTTTCTATTAATGACAACACTTCCTGCAAATACCCAATTTCAGGAAGAAAGGTTGGTGTCACCTTAAAGGACACCTGGTCCTTCGAGTGGAAAAGAGAAAGAGAGAGAGAGTTATCAAAGGAAGGTGATATGAGCTCTGTATCAATATGTGCTAACACCTACAGTCCATTGCTCTCACGCATTGCCTTATCAGAAAGAAATCATGTCATTACAGTGTTTAACAGAGTTAACACTATAAATTGTAAGATCGAGGTAGCTGTACTGCGAAGGAAGGGATCAAATCACTGACATTTTCCGTTTCCTCTCAGAACTATCATTTTGGTTTTGATTGTCTGAAATGCGCACCACGTAATGCATGCATGCAGTGGCATATCTAAGGTACTATGGGAGTTACTCACGGTAGCACTATTTAGAGTATTCCCGCACAAACAAATAACAATCATAATTTGAAGTATTCAGACATGGACATAAATTCAATGCTTGCAATGGGTGCCTGAATATCTAGATAAGCATCTGCATGCAGGGTATGCGATACCAGGCATGCAATATTTTTTTTTAATTCTTAAAAAAATTGTATACTTAGATGTGGTAGACCTCAAATAGATGTTTGCTTTAAATGTGAAGAGCTTGGAGCACAATTAAGAGTACAATTTTGGGGACAGCACTAAACGTGCAGCAAAGGCTGAACTACATATCTACGAAAAAGAGCTGATAAATTTTATAAATCAGTGCAAGAACTTAAAGAGAATTGAGCAATGTGATTGCCCTTTTTCCAAACTCTTCATAATACGTAATGTGTAGTAAATTTTGCCAATTGTTGCTACGCAAATATTTATTTCGTTGGATAAATGATTGTTCTAAACAAATATATTCTTGAATAGTATTATGTAAAATGCATTGCATTTATGATTTCGGTACCCGGCTTTCTTTAGACTCGATTCTGTCACTGAGGAGAAAGAAAACTTGTCAACAGCAATTAAACCCAAATTCTGATCACATAAAAGTTATTTTGTAGGAAGTAAACGTAAATGTCATTTAATAGAAAACATTAAAAACAATTTTGTGCTGTTAGTGAATTCATACACAAAATTTAACAGGATAATATAACATTTGTGAGTATTATTTAATGTTCCCTTCCTCCTGAAAAATTGCAAAAAAATGACTTGTTCCCTTTCTCATCAGCCCGAATCAATTATTTCGGAGCTCATGTGCCTAACTAATTATGTTTTGGTCATTCTTTATGAATACAAGACAAAGAATAATTAGAATCATTCCCTTTCATTTTTAGAAACGTGCACTATAATTATAAATGTATATTTTAATAGTTTTTTAAGATCATATTGGATTAATATTCTAACCCTCACGACCAGGGGTTATTAGGTTCGACGTCAATTTGTGGCCGCTCTTCGGGTCCATCCTGAGGAGTGGTTACGGCAAGGCTCGTAAGTGGGGCGGGTCAGCGCAAATGCGGATTTGCACCCGGACTTAACGCCTCGGCGAGCGTGTCGCTTCGCAAAGCTACCTGCACGCGTGTGCTCCTGCTTACCTTCATAACTTTCGGAGTTACGAACCGCACGGTTATGCGGTCGCGACTCGGAACTTTGTGCGGACTCTTTGTGGCCCGCCGTAGATCCCGCTACTCGTCTGGGAGCCTACAGATGTATTTGCTCGATTGCTTTGGGCTTAGTAGAGGTCTTAGCGGAGCATATTCAAGTGGTCTAGGTGTTCAAGGACAGAACGAGAGTCGCTTTGAGTGTGTGAGGATTCTTATTCTAACCGCCTGAAGTAGTGTTTCTTTCTCAATGAAGAAAAAAATCATTTCTATTTTAGTTTCTTTATTGGAATAAAAAACTAATCAAAATTTACATGAATCCCAAGACTCCCGAATTTATCACCAACCTTACTGCAGATTCATATTCACCAAGTTAATTATACAGCAGCTACTACAAATTCTACCAGCATCAATACTACAATACAACCACTTCAACAACCACTACTACAATACAAGCACACAACCACTTCAACAACCACGACAACCACAAAAACTACTTCAACCACAAAAAAACACTTTAACCACAAAAACAATTCAACTACAAAACCCACTTCAACCACAAAGAACACTTCAACCATAAAAAACATTTCAACCATAAAAACACTTCAACCATAAAAGCCACTTCAACCATAAAAGCCACAACAAACACTTCAGCCAAATTGTAAAGAAAGTAGTTTAAAAAATTACTCTAGGAAACCATTTTTTTTGTTTCCTAGTGTAATTTCTCCAGGACGAAAATAGATGATATCAAAGGAAACAATCACGCAGATAACGAAAATCAATATAAAACGTCTCTGTCTCGCAAGGTTCAAAAGATATAAACATATTTATTATTGGAAATAAACAAAACCTTATACTAATTTCCGCATTCTCACTCCGGTTACATTACTTCAAAATTTTATGATCATGCTTCATATGAGGTAAGAACATGTTAAAAATGGAATAAGAAAATTCGTTCAATAACATGCAGTCATTAAAATGGTTTCTTGGTATTCTCCACAACATTAGTGGAGCGAATGACAATGATTTGAAGGATTCATACAACCACAACCTAAGGTTCGTCGTAGAGGTTTAAACACTGTTGAGCTGTTCACGGTTTATCCTGGTCACAAACAAGACAGCCAAAGTATAAAGAATACGCAAGTTTTGTAATTTCATTTTTTTAAATTTTAGTGTAAATCTTCCACAGACGTAACAGAAGTTATCGGATGGTCGATGTGATGAGACAATTTGTATTTTATTGAAACGATTTGACTCAACAGATCATGTGGCGAATAGCAATTGATGGTAGTTAATAGAGGTGAGAGGTAGAAGGGAAAGGAAACCGAAAAGGGAGGGGCTGCACGAAGGAGAGTATAGTAACAAACTAGTAAGTGCTAGAACAGCACGTACCTTCTCCCCCGTTTTTCTCACAAAATTATTCGAAATGTACTCAAACTTTCGATAAATTATACATGCCATTATTTAAAATATATATTTAAAAAACAGATTTCAATAAAAGAAAAAATTCATATATTTAATATTTTAGTTGTAAAATGACTGAAAAGATTTTGAAAATTTGCAATTTCCAAACATCATTATTTTCAACGAACATGAGACTCTTTTAATCGTTCTTTACACTATCCAAGCAAAAAAAATCAAAACAAGAGCATTTTTTTTAATTTGGAAAATATGCTTGGGGCTTCATGTAAAGTACCCCTCAAAATTAAAATATCGGATTCAAATTCAAGGGACAATCATCAATTCATCAGTCACAATGATTGAAGAATATTAATTTTGGAGAAAATCATATGGACGGTTTAGCCGCTTGTGTTGTTGACAGACGGATAGACAGATGTTTTGCCGTCATTCTATTTTTCGGTATCAAGGACCCACAAAACATGGATTCTGACTACACCGCGGGTTAGAAGATCCCCCCCCCCTAAATTTGTCAACTAGGTTTATTTACTTTTTCGTTATCAGAGTGCCTATACTAAGAGTTTTCTTCCAAAAATTAGCAGTTTTTTCGGGCCACATTACTTAACTTTCTCTCTGCTTCCTAGGGAGAAAGGAAACGTGAATATTTGCCAAGGACACTATATTGTTTTAAATCACATAAATTTGTAAAATTGTTTGGCTCTATTTGCATGTTTAGTGATTAATGCCTTTTTGACTGAGGAGTTTTCAAAACTAATCATGAGTAAAATTTGGTTTTATTTCGCGAGTAAGAACTTCAACGGAGAACTGAAAACGGAAAAAGACATTTCTTTCCCTGTTGTAATCCAGTGCTCCGTTAGAAATTTGTCTATTGGGTTTTATTTAATGATCTTTGATGATTGATTTTGAATTTCTTTTTGGTCTGGGTCAGATAGGCAAAACTACATTCATGCCACCAAATCAATTACCAACTCCGCGGGATCTGAGAATAGATTCCATGAATGGCAGACAAGGAATAAATAATTTATGTTCCTGAGAATTTGAATGTGCGTGCTTTAAAACTCTTTGTGTATATTTTCCAGGCAGTGTACTTCTTTAATTTGTCGTGTTTGAGCGACGATAATTTGAGCAAAGAGAGAGATTTAAAATTTCTTCAAGAACATGACATTGTGCAGGAATAAAAATGTCTAAATATAAACGTACGATAAATATTTAAGTATGAGGAATTTTGATTTGTAAGAGATATAAAACCTTTAAAACAAGAAATTGCTCAGAATAAGTTTCCTGCCTATGATAATTAGTGCATTAAAGCCTGTGAATTTACTTTAAGTGGTTTGGTTAAATTATTTGGGGATGAAATGTATCCAGATCCCCCCTATTGTACACCGACTAGGAATTCAAGTACCAATATTAGTTTTCAAAGATACGTTCAAATTAGTAGCATATGTTAATTACATGAAACATTTTTTCGTCATTTATCTTACTTCTCATGCGTTCAATTTTAAAATGAGTACGTTTTGATCGGTATTGGCAGACATTATTCTTCACGTAATAGTGTGCTAGTAAGGAAAACATAAAATAGGAAAACTTAATAGTAAGTCGACTGAGTAACTACCTGTGGCTAGCTGTTGTCCCAACCGACTCGTTAATGTGGCATTCACTCTTCAGCTCTGGAGTCCACTTTTCAGTTCGAACAAGATAACTTAAAGTTTTCTCCAATAATTATGTTTTCCTGAGTTTTTGTCCCAAAGCGAACTTTTAAAAGGCCTGCCATAAGTTGACAGACTGGACAGCAGGAGGCAGGTAATAACGGCCGGGCCAGCAAAGGCGCGTGGGATAAGCCTGAGCAAACGCGAACGTCATAGCCATCCCTCTTCCCTTCCCTTCCTTTCCCCTCCCTTTCCTTACCTTTTCTTCCCTTAACCATCCTTGCATTCCATTCCCTTCCCCGCCGCTACCTTCCTCTTACTCCTCTTTCCTTCCCATTCCTTTCTCTTCTTTCTTTCTCCCCTTTTTCATCCCTTTCCTTATCTTTCATTCTTTTTCCTTATATTTCCTTCCCTTATTTATTTATCTTGTGGGTTCTATTGCGGGGAGGCAGTCAGTAGGCAGTTGTTCCGCACCCGGATTTCGACCCACACTTCCTTGCAAGCCTACCTCCGATGCGGGCAGGCGACCTTTATCTACCACGTGGGCGATCCCCTGCATGCGCCTGGGATTTAATTCTCACGATCTCCACCAGATGTCGGTCTCAGTCTTTGAGTACTGTCCGAACTCTCTGGTTGAGAGAAAGTGAGATCTCGTTATGGCGAGATGTCGGAGGGATTTGATTTTGCTGCGCATCCACTAGGGTTCTTTTACACGCCACAGGAGTGACGTGGATACTGTGGATTTTCGAACTCAACCGTGCTTCGAAAATCCGCGCACCTCATTGGGGATGGAATCCGCGCATTGGGAGTTCAGAGGCCAGGCAGCTAGCCCCTACCCACAGAGGCACGTTTTTCCTTTCCCTTGTATCTCTTTCTTGCCCTTCTCTTCCATTACTTTTCCTCCCTCCTCTTCCCTTCCCCTTCCATCCCTTCCCATTCTGTCGTCGCTGATGTCATACTCCGCTTCAGTAATACATTACTCCGCTTCATCTCCTTCATATACATACACGAATTCGGCCAACAGACCAATTGATTTTGTAGATTTTAGTGACAAAGTGGGAGTGCTTTTTTAAAGGGCTAATGCCGAACAACGCTACTTGATGGACTTGCTTAATCCTTAAGTAGAAATAAGATGAGTGAATATTTACAACAAACAATGCTAGTTCTTTTTTAGTTTCACGAATTCGTGCTAAATAATCTGTTTCCTAGTGTACGTTCGTGTACCAGTTTTTAGTAATGATGTTTCTACCAGTGTTGGGAAAACAACGTGGATAATATCAGAAAGGTTTTTGAACAAATATTTCTAAGGTTGTTTTCCTTCATTTATCACAAACTTCTAGAGATAGAAATTCCTGGCATCAACGAGAGCAGTATCTTTTATGCCTTATTTCTTTGGTTTCTTTAGTCAAGCTCTACCTTAATGATCTTTCTGGCCTAGAGGTTACTGTTTGTACATGTATTGTTTGATACTCTTCTGGTGTAGTGCTTCGTACGTCACACGTAATAAAATTAATAAAGAAGAACATGCCCTGATGGATCTTCCTTCCAACGGAAGACAAATTTCAGGCGTAAGAGTTGATTTATCTAGATTTTCCTCTCCCGAATCTAGTGATAATGCAATGACATTGAATTCCTGTCTGTTCAGGCGCAACAGCTTCTGTCGGAGACAAGGCCTACTAGCGGCGTTCTGGCCTTGCGGGCATGGTTTAAGGGGTGTGTGATTGGCACATAGGCATTCCTACGCTTTATTCTGATATTCTCAACCTTAGAAGGTAGCTTTCTCGTCGTCACACACCAACAGATACCGGAACGTTGAAACGAAACGCACACTATAATTTGCTTCGACTGGGACCCGAACCCGAGATCGCGCCATGAACAGCAAGCCCGCTGACCAGAAAGGTGCCCGTTGGAGTCATATCGAATGCAGCGAAATAAAATTAGGAAAATATCCTCCAAAACAATTCTACGCCATTATCATATCTCAGGTTTTTGAAATTCAAATGAGAAGCTAAATAAATCTGTCATCAGCAAAACACCAGTAAAAGCTTTCATCTCCGTAAATTTTGTTCTTTCGGCGTCTGCTTTTTTTGTGAACAGTTGACAATGTAAATGTGCTTCGTACGAGGAGATTGGAAATTGTACCTTTGCATGCGGAAAGTGAGAAACAAATGTAAGATTTCCTTAGAGTGTGTTTACTGAGCTGGATATTCCACTGAATATTAATTTTCTTTCTCGTGTAGAAAACGACATGTGTGTCTTTATGTTTCGAGAAGTGAACAATTTGAGAGAATGATTTGCTACCCAGATTTCCAGACATAGATGCCATTGAACATTTATGGAACATCATCGAGAGGTCAGATCGTACACAAAATCCTGCAGTGGCAACACTTTTCCAATTATCGATGGCTCTGTTGGCAGCAATTTCCAATATTGCTGCAGGGGACTTCCGATGACTTGGAGAGTCCATGCCGCATCGAGTTGCTGCACTTCGTCGGGCAAATGAAGGCTCGACACGCCATTAGGAGGTATCTCACAACATTTGTCTTCTCCGTATAATATAGTATTCTCGTCAAAGTACATGTGTACAGTATTACATAATACGATTTTTAATTTCTTGCTCTAATACGTACGTACGTAGAAAAGAAAATGAATTTAATGTTGCAGCAGTAATCGACGATTTTTGGAAAGCTGAAGGTTGTGGGGCCCTATAACGAAATCTTGGTAAAATCATGTTCCGATACTTAGTAAATTACTGCATCTAGCATGATGTGTAGTTAGAATCCTCGTTTTAGGAGCCCTTGATATCGCAAAAGTAATTTATCTATCCGTCCGTCTAGCCGTTGGTTAATGCGAGAGCGTAAACCGTTCAAATGATTTTATTTAAAATTGATATTTATTTCATTTATTTTCTTCATGTTCGGCAGTTTTGGCTTTCAGGGGATAATACATGTGTTTGTTTTAGGCTTTATTTCAGTATCAATGTATTTTCGTAGTTTTAATCAACATTTGAAATGATGTGGTTTTAATGATGAAACGAAACACTTCGGCTTTAGAGCAACATTAACCTAAAAAAACAGATTTTTATGGATTTATAAAATGTCACTTATACCGTTCTGGTTTTTATCCACTCATAGTGCCTCAGGTTCTATTCTGCCATTATTTATCGATTGAAACCGGGTGCGTCAACGGCTATGGTAATTTGTCCCGTAAGTGTAGTGTTTTTTCGCGGGCGGTGGCTTTGATCTTTCCTTACTGAATGGAGAAATCTGTGCTGAACTACACGTCTCTTCTCAACTACACGTTTTTCTCAGCCAGGTATCTCCTAACAGCGAGGCATTGCTCCCTCTGGGGAGAGCGCTGACCTACCGATTGGTTTTGCCACAATTGTACTGTTGTGCAAGTAAGTGCAAGTGTGTTTTAGTAAGGAGGGAGGATGGGACGCAGAAGAGAAAGGAAAGATCGCGCGCTCCATGGCCCGGGTGTTAGGGTACTGCTCCGGTATTCGCCTGGTGTTCATCCAAGAAACAGCAGAACAACTACTGATGAGAGCAGCTGACTGCTAGAATTCACCTCCAGTCAGCGACTGAACTCGACCAACCTGCTGTCGGAAATCCTGCCACGATCGTGACTCGAACCTGAGGACCTCCGGTCAGAGGTCCAGCAGTGTCATCAGTTGATACACTGAGCTACGTAAGCCGATGAGGTAGAGTGGTGCGTTTGCGGAGAAAAAAAAATCACTACCAGGAAATCTGGCTTCCCGCAAGATGCCCTCTCGTCGTCTTCTCGCCCTCCGGGTAATTTCGAATTCGAATGCAGGGGTCGCGTCGGGCCTTTGGCGGCCGCCGGCCAAGGGCGAGGGCCCCGCGGCTGGGGGGAGGGGCGGGGGGCGAAGGAGCGGCCTGGGCCGCCATGCGGCGTGGGTGGCCGACTCGGATCGCTCCGCGCTGGTGGCCGGGCACGTGGCCACGCATGGGTGGCGTGAGGCGGCAGCGCTGCCGATACAACACGGCGCGCCGTGCTTCCCGCAGGACACGACGACGGGAGAGGGGACGGATGCGAAATCGATTTCGATGTTTTCCAAACACCAATGTTTTCATTAAAATATATTAAAATGTTATTTTAATATTTAAATGTGATTGTGAAATTGATATAATTATTTCGATTTTCTCTTCATATTAGAGAAAATATTTGAGCTTATATCACTTTTTCATATGTATTGAATGGCTTAAAACTATTCTTCTTTCCCAATCAAAAATCTAACTCTAACAACAGGAAGAGGTAGGAAAGAACTTTTATTTATTTATTTACTTATTTACTTATTTATTTATTTATTTATTTATTTATTTATTTATTTATTTATTTATTTATTTATTTATTTATATCGTCAAAAACTGTTAAATACTATGTGTAACGGGCTATGGGGAGAAGTTAATTTGAAGTTATATTCTAGGAAGCTACAATCTGCGCTTACTGTTCACAGTTATTCTAGAATATGTTTAGGAAGACGTTAAAAGGATACCGGTTTCTTATTCCTGTTGGTGTATAGTCAGTTGCGAGGTTGTAGTGGCTGACGTATGGTATAGAGTTAATATTTGATTATAAGTTTTGGGAGAGGTGGGCTATGTTTTGAATGATGGATGTTATATTCAATTGTTTATGTATTTGTTTGTTGGATATAAACAATGGAGCGTCAGTTGCTAAACGGAGAAATCTATCTTGTATTATTTGCAGTTCATTTATGGTTGTAGTTGATTTGTTAGGCCATACGGAGCTTGCCTATAGCATAAAGGGTCTGATTATTGAGTTATATAATGTGATGGTATTGCCTATTTATAGTCAGCTTTTAAAGTTTGTTAGAGGTTTTAATTGTGCTAGTTTGCTTGTTGCGTTTTGGTTGTAATGTAGAAATTCCAGTATAGTTTTGTGTCTAAGTTTAACCCAAGGTATTTGATTATAAAAACGCGACAGGAAAGAGGCGTACATAAGCACCAATCGTGAAATTCGTTCGGAGAACGTTTATTTTCGTCCTGACATAGGTAACCACGACAATTTCTTCAATATTTAATGATTGAATTGACAAAGATAAATAATCTTTGTCAATTACTTGTCTTTTCAGAACTCTCCCGTCTGATGAGAACACAGAAGGCGACGCACAAAACTCCTCATTGCATTTTCTCCTAATGCTCTCAATTTATCTAAGCAATATTTAGCAGCCACAACATATTGTGATTTCTATTTGTCTTTGGAACAGGAATAATTTTTGAGTTTTTCCAAACTATTGGATAGTAACTAATTCTTAATATTGAGTTGTAAATATTGTTTACGAAGGCTATTGTTGGTGTGGGATTTTTTAGAATTTTATTGTTGATATTATCATGTCCAGAGTTTTTGAGGGGAGATTTTGTACTACATCCTTAATTCCGTTTGGTGAAATAAATTTTTGTTATAGTTCGGAGCGAAAACAGAGTTGCTAGTTGTGATTAGGAATTTAATTAAATGGTTATGGAACGAGTGTCGGTGTTCTTTAATTGCATTTTTTGACTATCGTGTTTAGAAGGTTAAGCTCTTTTTTTAATAGGTGATTTCTATTGTTGTTCCAAAGTCATCTTCTTCTGTTTCTGGTTTTATTATGGTTAATGTGGAGTCTAGCAATTTAGTATGTGTTTTTGATTTATTATGCGCTATGTTATTTTGTTGTTGAACGATGGAATGGTTGATAATATTGTTTAATAATGCTATTGAACTTTCTACATTTAAAGGCGTTTTTTAATTCCAGAATTTAGGGGTTCTGATTATTATGCTTCACCTGAATTCTTAAAGGGGATGTCAGTATTTAATATAGGGGCGGTACGTGTTAGGGCGGTAGTTGATGATTAGAGATTATGATTGGAAAGATATCAGAGTCGAGTTCGTGTAGTACAGTGGAGTAATATTGCAATATCCAATATGTCTGGGTGTTTATTTGGGTTGTATAAATAATAGGTTGGTTCTATAGGCGTTAATATGTGCAATTTTTAGTTCGATATTATTTTTGTACATTTTTGCCTGCGCTGTTTGTTATCTGCATCCCCAGTTGATATTTTAGGAGTTAAAATTCCCAAAGAGTAAGGTAAGCGTGTTTTGATTAAATATCGCTTCGATGTTAAAATCTTGCATTTTTTATTTGTTGACTTGTATGCTGATATAATTGTTAACACTCTATTGTTAAGAGAAAATTTACAATTTATATGATGTATAATATATTAAATGTCATTGTTAAAAATTTTATTACTTTCTTTTGGATGCTCGGTATAGTCTCTAATTGTATAGAAGCAGTTGTGCAGCAGAAAAGATTTTACTTGAGTCTTAAACTTTTGTATAGAATTTAATCGTTTAATGTTAACAGGCAAGGTGTTTAAAAATAATGTACATGTATTATATGTGATTTTTTTGTAGTGAGCTGTTGATACTGTTACCTGATGAATGTGATTACTAGAATGTTGTAGTAATAGACAACGGGGTTTGCTGAAAAAATATCCCCCCTTACGTAAGTCATTTTTGACAAAAACCACTGATCCATATATTAAGAGACAAGGTAATGGTAAAATACCTAGATTAATAAAGAGAGGCTTACACGAATCACGTGGATGGGATTTGCTTATTATTCGTAGAATGCTGTTTTGTAATTTAAATGTCTGGAAGCTATAAGATGTATGTCCCCATAATATTATGCCATATCTCAGGCGGGACAGTTCTTGAACGTCCTTGCTGATCATTTTTGGGGGGTCTCTACGAGCTATTTGTAGTATGAACATCCTACAGATCTCGTATCTGCACGTTGCGACCATTACAGTTCTTACAAATAGAAGAGTTTTTTTGGGGGGGCAATTTACAGAGTAATGGTCTTTTGTGCAATAAATGCATGCTATATTATAATTGCAGTTATTTCCTGTAGGCCCGAAATCTAGACATCGGAGGCATTGGATAGAACCCTTGGCTTAGCGCCTTTTTCTGGCTTCACAATCAGGGCACAAATTTGATGTATTTGTAGTACACTGTATGTTTTGGCTACCGTCGAGTTCGGCGGCCACAATCGAGATAGAGATGTTGTCATTATACAACCTGGTTACACTAATTAGCGATGGACACTTTCCCTTGCGATCTGACTTATTTTTCCTGAGTAACTGATGGATGAAAAATCTTACAAACGATGGTTCTTTTATTATCAGGGTCTTTATAAGTGTGAAATTCCCTGTTAGAGCTGATTAGATATTTTATTGCCAGTCAAAAGTCTCAAATAGTTTTAAAAGGCCCTTTAATTTTGTTATTGACAATGGTTGAAGTAAACTTGTTATTATTTTAATCTTAAGTTCTCTATTAAATTCTGCAACATTCTGATTATGGGCTACAAAGATGGGTGGTATTTTGACTGTCGAGTTGGTGCAATCAATGTTTTGTACGTTTATGAATAGTAATCTATTTTTCTCGCGCTCATCACTTTCTACGCTGAGCTCAGAGAATCTGTTCCCAATGGGTACGTTGTATTGATGTTAAGTGGGATTTTTTGATTTTACACCCTGATTGTAACTAGTCAGCTTCATTTTCTTACTCTCGGCATCACTTTCACTTTCACTGACTGACCTTTTCTGAGCCTGAGCAGGTAGTGGTGGTGGTAACAACGCGTAGTTCTGGCTGAGGTAGGCCGTGTTGATGCTGCCCTCGGTGCTGGACGGGACTGGCGTCGCTGCGAGGCTTATATTTGCCTCAACGGCCTCAACGCTTGCTGGTATCGGCAACACTGGAGAAACGTCACAGTTGTCACCGTTATTGACGAAGAGCGGGTCTTCAGATATTGTCTGCCCTGTGGCTGGAGTAATGGCATTAGCCATTTTCCCCCTAATTAGTTTTGTTCAGGTACTATAGATCTGTTTGAACACAAATACTACGCACATAGTTCACTAGTAGATGACCGTGCCAGGGCTGAGGTAGCCTGTACGGTGCGGAGCGATATCCACTGCGATAAGCGCAGCAAACTGCATTGTACAGTGATCGTTCGACGAATCGCCAATTAGGTGAGAAGTTATTTTTTAAGGACGCTGTTCAACTAGTAAGGTCATAGAGCGAACACTGTAAGTTACATTGGTGGTAACAGTATACGGTCACGGACACCCATAAACATCCAAGCACCGGGCGGGATTCAAACCCGCATCCCTTCAGGCATGAGGAAGCTTCGGGTCAGCCTTTTTGTCTTCGGCCAATCATGCCGGCTAGGTAAGAAGTTATTCAGTCAATTTTATCGATTTTCTAAAACGACGTTTTGAAGAGCCTGTAGTTCATCATCTGAGTATAAAAACATTTTTATAAATGTTTGATGAACAAGAGTCTCTTCAAGAAGTCGTTTTAATAAGTTGATAAAATTGACTGAATAATTTCTTCTTACGTGATTTCGTGTTTGTAATATAATGAAAAAAATGGAATATTGAAAGTATTCATGTTTGAACGTTGATTTAATAAAGTTCATGTTTTTTAAGATCTACGGTTTCTGCTCAGATTTTTACTTTGACGACGATTAATATTTAAACGAAAATAGTACATAACAAAAATAACCGTCATAATTTTCACATTTCACGAAATTGAATATTCTTTCAGATTAAAGGGACTAATAGAGACGGGTCAGAGAAGGAGGAGTTTCTGCCCCAAAAACGTGAGGTTACAAAAACAATAAAAGAAATAGACAATTTCCCATGAAGTTCTGTCACTTAAAAACTTCCGTCTGAAAAGCTCTGCTCATCCTTTAAATAATTGAAGCACAGAACTTACGCATAAGGAAGGTGGGAAAATCTTCTTGAGACTGTCTATTTCCTCGCTATGCACGCTACTTGAAATAATGCCAATATTAGTGATATTTAGAATAACTTCCAGTATGTTTTGGCAGCTTAAATTTTGCATAAGTATCAACCCTACGTGACCTTATCGTCTACTGAAAAAATCAAGGACGATTTCGACATGACAGAACAAAAGCTGTCGACAGAAATAAATGTTGAAAGGAGCTACATGACATTTTTTGGTGGTGGTGGTGGTGGACCAAAAGTGTGCGACACGAGTTCATTCCAAAGTACCATAATATATGGCGTCCCTGTCAGCGACAGACGGGGAAGGTTTTTAACGCTGGAGAAGTGGGACACGTATAAAACGGCATTCGTATTTCGGGCGTTGATGAGTTGAGTTAAAGGGTTCTTGTTTGAGGCGATCAAAGGGGTTGTAGCTGCTCGGTAAAGGGCATGGGGAAGTGGGAAAGGGAGAAGAGAAAAAATTACATAAATATAAAACAAATATAATATGGCACATCGGCTATGTCATTGAATGAAAATACACCAAAGGATTACCACATGGAACAAGAAAGAAGAGTTTGGTAAAACTTGAGATGCAAACATTAGAAAAGGAAGGGTTGAGTTGTCTCACATGTTTTATTTTCCGATTCTTCGTACGTCCCTTTCTTTAGATTTGTATGAATTGGTTTTCTTTTCTCCTTATTTTTCCATTTAACTTGTTCGTTTTCATCATTTTGAAAAGTGCATTTTGTCGGATGTTTTTTTAATATACTATTTGATGTTGAAAGTTTTAAGCCTATGTGTGACGTATCGTCTAGATTTGCTCCCGCGTAAAAACGCGTATTAACTATTTGCTCCGGTAAATGAGTAGCGATTTTTTAATCCTACCATTTATCGTAACCCACTGAAGAAATCGACTCACTACCGCGAGAACATGGAGATTTATTTTGGCAGTACTGTTAATAAAATAACTAATGTCCCTTCCAAGAACCCACAGAGCACGAAAAATGCTCGGATAATGAAGCTACTTTATTCTGTGTAGGCGAACACTTTTTAAATTCTTGTTCTAGAAACTGTTTACAATCAAGAAAATTTAACAGAAAGTCCAAATACGATTTTACATATCTTCAACATCGTGTTGTTTCTTGTGCATTTTCTGTGAAGCGTCCGTTATCCAAAAATAAAACTCACATAATATATTATTGTCCTCTGTATCATTTATTCAACCGATCGTGTATGGATAAATATTGAGATATATAATAATGTATCATGCTTCTTTTACTTTTATTTCTGTTAAATACTATTGAAACTTTAAAAGCCACAAACGAAAGAAATGTTCTTCCGTATTTGAACTCTAGGCTGCCCGTTATCAGAACACTTTCAATTGTTTTGCAATTACGATTCACATGCTAATGGAACTCAATTGGTATTTCCAATTTAATATTTTTATTCTTCTTTTGTATTATGGTTTTTTATAGAAATGTGTTGTAAAACAAACCGCTTACATCGGAAATAGTGCATTCCACAAACTTTCCGGGAACTTTCAATCTCAGCTTTTTTCGTTGTACTTGGGCACCAACAGCAATAAAAAGGGACGAAACAGACCAAATTGTTTTCACGGCTACGAAAAGTGTCACGCCAATCCCTTTTGTCTGCCTCTAAACAAGTTCCGTAGCTTCTGTGGATGCTGTGTTCAATGAAAACATCTCATTATCTCAAACTGCTCTGTAAATAAATGGACTGGGCAAAGAGACATCTGGAGCCATTCTTTAAGATGCACCCTTTGGGTGACCGTCGACTTCATTATTCTGAATTCGAATGAAGAGAGGCCCTTTACTGCAAAGGCGGAAGTGGCCGCTGAGATATAGAGGATCCGCCGCCGCTTCCACAGCTGGCATTGCCACCAGCAACGCCCTCGCGCCCTAACCGCCTCCACCGCCCGTGGCGTGGCACGCTACGTGGCGTACGCGAGGAGTGGTGGCAACCGCCAAATTCATTCTTCTCTCACTGATCCTGAGCGCACACTGGACACAATATACGATTCACTGATAGGAATTTCAATGACCACATTTTGTACATTTTTATGCATTCACAAATTTGTTCAAAAGGCATTTTACGGATTAAACTTTACACCTTTCTAAAACGGCCACTTCCTTACAGAATCTTGAGAAACGTTGCGTTCGATGGTTTTAGTATTCACGTATCTCAAACCTGATTCTCATAGACATCAAAATGCTTCCTAAAAGACAATTCTCTGACACATGCCTATTACAAAAAGATCTTTAATACTCGTGATGGCGGTACAAAAATGTGTACGGAGAAAAAAATTACGTGTAGGATAGAGGTATTCTGAAGCGAAATACACGTCATAGCCGTTCAAAAAGCACTGGTAAAGTGAAGACGGAATCGTGTTTGAGCATTTAAAAAAGAAGTGAAAGTTGTCGATATTGCCAGTTGAGTCTTGGGCAATGTTTCTCTCAAAAGTTTTTAACCCTTCAGTACTGTAGTACAATCAAGTAACATTGCTGCTCTGGTGAGATCTGATATCCACCAATGAAATTTAAAGACGTAACTACTTAAAAACTCACTACTTAATTTACAACATAGTTGATGAAGTTACGTGACTTAAATTAAATAATTTAATACACTTAAATTAAAAGGATATTGTTTAGGAGATACTTTCTACATTAGTTTTATGTCATCTATTTATTTAATATCATATTTACCACGCACTTTGATACGCATTCGTGACATGGCCTCTATTCGCTAAACACTTCTACTCTATACACTCTCAAAACCGACCTTCTGATAGCCTTTATACATATAAACAATAATTTTGATGAACATATCCGAAGGCTTGAAGAGGTTGTTGAAAACACAGACGGTTAGACAACAATAGGAAACACCGCAGAAGCTTCCAACTGTCCATCCGCGAAAGCAAAAACAAAATCACCACTACCAATCACAACTGAAAACAGATTTTCTGCTTTAGATTATGATGAGTTTCCTTGCCTTCCCAATCATCACTACCCTCTCCCATCATCGACACGCCCACTCACAAACCAACGCAAATAGGCTAGCAAGCGCAAAGGAACAAACACACGTAGAGTTGCGCAACCTGGCCCACAATTAAACAAGGACCTTCTCACTGAGCCCATCAAAAAGGTACTAATTTTAGCAGAAAGCCATGGGCAACAAATTTCCTCCCTGCTCAGTGGGAAACTCCCATTAAATTTCTCTGTCACGGGTGTGTTTAAACCTGACGAGAGGTTTGCCGCCGTGACCAGTGAGTTGTACACCCACACAAAAACTCTCACCAAACGGGATACAGTCATAATCATCAGAATGACATCAATTTGGGTGGACACTTTACACCTGAACAACATGTGTCAAACTACAATGTGCCGCCCACAGCACGAACATTATAGACCCGACTTTGCCCTTCTGGTACAACAAACCAATACTGTGCAAAGAAATTAAACACGCAAATACCCAATTGAAACTGCTTCTGTGAGACACACGTGTTAAATTATTTCAGCTACACTCTCTCTCAGAAATAACACTTCACCCTGGTCTTCACCTGAACCTTGTAGTAAATACTCACTCGGTAGCGAGCTCGCAAAACACATCCTTTCACAACCTCGGCAGTGTCCTTCCTGTCCAACACCCATCCCCACCCACATCTCCTAGCTCTCTTCCATCCTCCGGTACATCTTTGGACCCAATTACCTTATTCCCTGAACCAAATCCTTGTACTATATCTCCGATTATTGATTTACCTGCATTTATCACCCCTCCTTCCTCATCTCCTGTCACTGCTGGCGCTCGATACTTCCTTTGACCACGCAGTCGAAGTAAAAATGAGATAAATAAATAGCAACTACATCCGTAAAAGACATCCGTATAGGAACACGCAACAAATTTAAATAATGCATCATAATGTTCAATCTCTTTCAAATAAAACAGAATTTATCGAGGTAGCATTACAGAGTGATCTAGGTCAAATATTATATTTTTTGCTTTACCGAACACTTCAAATTCCTATATTTTACCTTGCAGGATCGTATTGTAGAACGAGGGAATCAAATAAGGGCCCTACTTACGGAGGTTCGTGTATTTACGTCAAAAATGATATTGATTCTATATTCTTGTCATAATTCAATTTATATGCAGTTGAAATAGTTTTTGAAATAACACTACGCTCAAAACTATCTTACTTTACATATACAGACCTCCAAGAAAGCGAGCTTTAGATAATTTCATTTTCTTAGAAAATCTAGAGATAACTCTAACAAAGTTAGTAATTTATCTTTGAAATCCATTGATATATGTTGAGATTTCAATATTGATTTCCTGCGCGGATCCCACGAAAAAGAGCTGTTTCTCAATTTACTGCATACTTTTAATTTATATATTACAGTGAATGTACCTACACGGAATATATTTACATCACAAAAAGCAATAGATCAAATTATAATAAACAAAACCACAACTAGATATGAAATAAAAACTATTAATCTGCAGTACCGTGACCACGATGCACAAATTCTTACAATTACTAATAAAATGAACACTGATACAAATTATATACGCATGTGCAGAGCATTCACTAAAATAAATATAACATTATTTACGGACTACTTGCTGAAGGAATCATGGGCACAGTTTATAACGCTGTTGGCAAATCTCTTCAACCAACATTTTTCTAGAATTGCGGCTGAACACACGAAGGGACTAAAACTGCAAAATTCAATATCATTACCTTGCCAAAAAATGTTCGACACGATATTTATTTCCGAAACTTCTTCTAACGAAATCTTACGAAAAGTCAGTAAACTAAAAAATAAATATTCATCTGGTATATATGAATTTCTGGATTGTTTATTGAGAACTTGTATACCTGCCTATTTTCAAAACAGCAAAAATCAAGCCACTTTTTAAAAAAGATAGCAAAAACGAAATTTAAAATTACCAGGAATTTTTTTATCAGTTGTCTCAAAAACATTAGAGAGGATTTTCTATACGCCAATGGAAAGTTTTCTCAGGAAAAACGAAGCGTTGTCAGACTCACAACACGCGTTTAAAAAATCAAAATCTACGGAAACTGCCATTTTTTCTTTTCTTAAAGATGTTGGAGCAAACTGAAACACCCATTGGAATATTTTAGATCTTTCGAAAAGTTTTGACATTATTGACACCTTGCTATCAAAATTACCTTCTTGTGTAATTCGTTGTATCGCCCTAGATTGGGTAACCTCGCACCATAAACATCGATCTCAAAGAGAAGAAATACCGTACTGGTACAAAAGAACATTATATATTTGTCTTTCCAATTCTTTACCAATTGAATATGGGGTCCGGCATGCTCGATCTTAGGCCCTATCCTCTTTCTGTTATACGTAAACGGTATGCCGTCGTCTATTAAAAAAGAAAGAACGGTTCTGTTTGCCGATGACACTAATGTTCTTAAGGACATTTCAAATTTCTTTTGCTATGGTACATTAAACAATATTTAAGAATATGCGAAAAGAGGCCCACGCAAATTTCTAAAATAATTTTCATCATGGTGTGTGATAGAAATATACACAATCTGTTTATCAGGAAAAAAGGAAATATTAATTTATTACATGAGACGATAAAAAGGTATTTTATCTATGACGGGAATACATTACCTAAAAAGCGACGAAAGGAGCGAGTAATATTTTTCGAGTGAAGAATCGTCATGTGTAATACATGCCTCCATTTTATTTCAATTTTTAGTAACATAAAACATATTAGAAAAATGTTAGGTAACGTCAGGTCAAATAGTTTGCTGTCTTACCGGCAGAAGCATGTGCGTCAATGTCTAGAGCCTCCAGGAGAATAGATAAGAATGTATCCCTGCTGGTGATAAAGAGGTGGAGTTGCAGAATATTTTTGACTATGAAAACCTTATGGCTAAAATAAAACACATTTAACTTCGCAGAATTCCTTTCCTTGATCTCCCGCCTTAGACGGTTAATTCGGTCTTTCAGATTCAAGCCTCCATCCACTGTGTGCCGCTCGTCTTCGGGCTCGCGGAACTGTCGCTGAGCCGCCTGCGCTGGCTCATGCGGCCCTTCGTCCTACCCCTCACCTCAACCACCCCCTCCTGCGCACCCCGCCGCTCATTCTCACAGTTATGAGCTCAGCTATTAAACTTTATATGCTCATTAGAGATAGGTTGCTACCCCTTCGCATCAGTTCCTCCTTTCGACGCGCGGCCACGGCCCGTGCCACGGGAGGGCTGACAATGCAAAATGTGTAGCGACCTACAGTGTCTGGCAACCGAGTGGCATGACGCGAATCCGTAATAGTTACGGAAGACTCGCTTCCATTTTAATTTAAACTGGTTCATAATCCCATGCTTGTCGTTACAAACTTGCCTTCTCCGAACGTACCATCCGCTCTGTTTTGCTATTTACGCTACCTTCCGCGCGCTAACTGTCTAATGTATGTTAATGGTTTCTTAATTGATCAATAGAAAATAACCACATCAAACTCATAGAGTGTTATGATATGTATATAAATTGTATATAAATGTATATAAATGTATATAAATGTATATAAATGTATATAAATGTATATAAATGTATATAAATAAATCTATAATAATATTTGATTAATTAAATGAAGTGCACAAAGCTGCATAAAGAAGACGAATTTGTAAAATTATTTTCTTCGCGCTGATATCTGTATTACTAATATCCAATCTACGAGTAAATTGACGAAAACGTAAGCAGACCACTGACCTGTAAGAAGTTGCAATGGTTTTGTTAGATACCCAAGAACCCTTAAAAATGTACCAAAACAATGAAACAAATTTGACTGAACAATTCAAATATTTAATTATGTAAGTTAAGATATATTAATGTAAGGCATTTTTCTACAGTTTCTTTCGGAATATTTACAATATTTATATACTTACGTACTTCTTCCTTTCCTTCACATACAGTTTTTACTGTTATTTGACTAAATAAATAAATAAATAAATTATATTAATCTCATCGAGAACACTAGAATGGTAGTGAAATATAAAAAAAGGATATTCATTTAAAAAATTAAAGTGACGTCAATATCTCGAAAATTAAAATTATGCCAACAGAAATGTTATTCAATGCTATATTATTAAATATGTTATTTCGATCTGTACAATTACTAAGGTGGAAACTGCATCTCAATACCTCAAACTCTTTTGTAGATATTTGCCGCGGAAAAATTATGTGAACCCTTTTGTGTAAGGTCTTATGTCCATAGTACGTATTATTGATCTTATAGGCTTTCGCGGCCAGAGACATGATCTGGACTGTCCGAGTGACACCGCGTCGAAGCTGAGGTGCCGACGCTTCGACCAACATACCTTGGTCTTCTTCAAGGCTGAAGTGTTGGTCGAAACGTTGGCACCTCTGGCCAGGAAGTTGTAACGACCATGTTAACAGTTTATTTATCACGCGGAGTCCCTCGGACAGCCCAGATCAAGTAGGTATTATTGTTGACATTAGGTGTATTCGGTATCTTCCTTCCAGTAATTTTCATTGAAATTTTCGTAGATTTGCACGCTGGCTTGCAAATCTACGAAATTGATTGAAATTTAGAGCCCTGCGGCACTCAAATCCTGACTCCCACGTAGTCGCAAGCAGCATTTTTGCGGCTCCCGGATCTCATTTTCCACACACTCGGCAGCTGCATCTTTGCTGCAGATAACTATTATGAATACTGACGTAGAGAAAAATCAAGAAAAGTTGTTGCACTGAATCTCGTGAAGTAAAGTCGTTTCCGACCTCTACAAATATCATGATCATGTTTTATACTTAATATATTGAAGCATATCGAGCTATTTTTATATCTTACTAGCGTTTATCCTAAGCCGAATCTGGCGCCGCATTAATTGCTACTGCTCTAGTGCTTAAATAGCGCAGTGCTGAGACATTTCAGAATTTTTCGTCATTCCATTCTCGTAGGTGCAGCGCCTTTCTCAAACAACGTCCAACTAGTTTGCTCAGAGCATCAAGCAGCCACAAGTGGTGCCTCTGACCAGGAGATCCTTGGTAAGAGACCCAACGAACGCAGGAGACTCGACACTACCTGCGTAGCAAGGTCGAAGTCAGCCGCGAGCTGGAGGAGAATTCTAGCAGCCGGATGTTACCATCGGTGGTTTTCCGAGTTTTTTCCGATCAACACAAGACGAAACATTAGACGAATGCCAGAGCAGAAGCCGTAACAAACGGGTCACTGACCGCGTGCAATGTTTCTTTCCTCATCCTTGTCTTACCCTCATACCTCTCTTACACACACTTACACTGCCACATATGCCGAGAGACCAGTCGACCAAGTTTGGAGCTTGTCCCGTCTAGAACAGTGGCTCATTGTTGGGAGATACCTGGTTGAGGAAATCCTAACGCCACCACCTCTAGTGATAAAACCTGCAGTACACGAAATAATCAATCTCATACAACGAAACACGACGTCCTTCGACAAACCGGTCATGTCTCGACCACGCTACTTCCTACTGCCCAGAAAACCAATCGCCATGCTCAGGAGCTTTGGAAATAAATGTCTCAAGTCACTGCACTACCCAGGCTGTGCAGAAATGCAAAGATAAGTGTTGAAAAGGGATGCTTATAGATGGGATGATCAAAACAATCTCACAACTCACAAGCATACAACCCTGCTCAAGACGGGATTCCAATCCTTCAAGCATAGACTACCAACGAGCTTCCACTTCAGCGATCTAGGCTACCCAAGTTCGCATTTTTCTAGCATAAAATATACCCTTGGCGTAATAGGTTCTCTGCCGTCCATTGATTGAATATTTCGTGTTTCTGAACGCGTTACAGCGTATGATCATTAGTTCCACAGGTGTAGTGAACGTTTCTATACAGGGACGGGGTGTTTTCTTCCTCTACCGGATAGTGAGATCCGGTGCCGACTTACACGTCGGCTTGCAATGTTTTCCTCATCCCGATATCTCCCGAGAGTGGCGGCCGCCTCAGCCGATACACGCTCCACGCTCCCGACTGTTCTCCCGACGTATGTGGTAGTATAGTGCATGGACGGGTCTGTAAGTTAGAGGTAGAGATGGGCCATGGAGGAGGAAGTAAAGAAGGCGCGGGGTTGATACGGCACTCTTCCTACATTCGCCTGGTGTTGGTCGGAGAAATCACGAAAAACTAGCGATCAGAGCAGCCGGCCCCTAGAATTCTCTTCCAGACAGCGCTGAATTCGACCTAGCTATTTCGTCATCGTGGCTTCTCGACCCTAAAGCCTCCCGACCGACAGCAGAGCAGTGCCATGAGTTGATGACCTGCACCACTCCAACCGGTACCGCTCTCGAAGTGCTCTCCTTGTGCATTTGCTGGAACATGCTACCAATTTTACAGCAATATTCGTCATTCCACGTTCATGCTGATTCAAATATGAAATTTATAAACTTATGAGGTGAAACTTTTCTTAAGCATACGTTCTTGATTAGATTCTTAATGAAATTGTAAATTACTTTGAACAGTTTTTTTTGTCTTAAATACAACAAGCGGAAATAATAACGTACATTTAATTTAATAATTGAGCACAGTAAATCACAAAACTTATTCAATTTACATGCGTAGTAAGATCTTTGGGGAGTGGTTGAGATTTTCTAATGAGTAAATGAGTAATTTGGTTCGAAAATTGTTGCAGAAATAAAATTATCTTGCGGCAACGAGCCATGAAATAAAATTGTTCCTTTGTATTGTTCTCCGGTGCAGTGCTCCCGAGCAAGGAAATGCGGATAATGTTTTCGAGAAGCACTTCTCCCCTAACGATCCCAGAGATTTATGTTAGAAATCCTACTCTTTATGTCATGAATCTTTGTAGCTGCGCGGGGGGGGGGAGACGCGGTGCGTAGTACGATTTATAACAGAACAAAAGGAGAAGGCCAGAAACAGCGTTTGAAGTAGCGTCCGAGATCACGGCAACCCGCAGCGCAGATGAAAAGGAAACTCCGCTAGTCTCAAGCCGTGGTGCCTGCCCCATTTACTTCTCGGCGGATCCCCGGATGCACGCACCTCTCTTTCAAAGCGACGCGCTGACCGCGTCGTCTGCCTGGCCCTCTCTATCCCGCTCGCCCCGCGGTCACGCGCCCTCTAATAAAACGGCGTTTGCGTCTGCTCAACCGCTACCTGCAATCCGCTTGAGCTTTCTCGCAAGGTCTACTGAGTCGTCGGACGCTGTAATTACTTTGTAGTTCCAGGATTTATTGAAGGATTTTTACGTAAAATGATTGCGTATTTTGAACGGAGTTTTCGTTTGTAATATTAGGGAAAATAATGGCAAATTCTGAAATCGTATATGTAGTAACCCTTAATGATTATTATAATCAATAAATAGGTTCTTTAAATTAATGGGCTGCTGCTGAAACTGAGTTGCTTGTGATTTCCACGGTTTCAATGCGTTGGTCACAAAGGATTGCGAATACTGTACACGTAGGTTGGATTAATCAGACTGAGTTAATTTTCTGATCAGTCGCATGGTATATTCCAGAATGAGTTGTAGACGGAAACTTCTAATTTCTACTTGAGATTATTTATTTATTTATTTATTTATTTATTTATTTATTTATTTATTTATTTATTTATTTATTTATTTAATTTTACATCACAAACCAGTAAAGCATTGCTAATGACGTTCGTAAAATTACTTCAATTCATTAGTTAGTGTTCACTTTTTATACTTTGAGACAGCGTGCTCGTTATTTTACGAGTGGCATTACATGTGCAATCTGCTCTGTGGTCATTCGCAAGTTTATTACAATGTGATATCATTTAACTACTGTCACATGTTAAGATCAATAACTATATGTACTGCAAACGGTGTTTTAAAACACGTGTATTCTTTCCAAGTGTGCAATATTGTCCTTTGAATACTTCAATTAACTGCAACTTCCTACGGGATTTACTTCTTCTATGTGACTATCTGATATGTCCGCAATTACAGTTGTACCATGTGAGAATAAGTCGCATAACCATATTACGTTAACCTGTGACAGGTTTGGTGCTTAATTATCACATTCAGTGTATGGTGCAGTGCCTACGGTTATCTGTGCGTACCAGCAATGTGCGTGCCATGAAACACGTCTGGCAATTATTTCCAACGACATACGTGCGGACGGCCACGCATAATGATTGCTTCCCCATTCCAAGGCCGCCATTTTGTCCTCGCCCCCGATGCGATGGTACCTGATGGTCAGCATCCCGCCAGCGCCCTCAATAATATGTAGCGTCCACTTTGAGTACTGCGTCACCCACACAACCTGCAAGGTCGCCCCTGAGGACATCATCCTTCATCTCAACCTCGAAACGTGCAATGCAAGTTGATTTATGTACTATTCACAATAGATCACCCAACGCCTTTAACTCTAATTGTCAACTGAATGAATGTTAATATGTTCACGGTATATTTATACTTCGATTTTTCTACAGTGGCAGATGATATTAGATCATTATTACACCTCCTGCCTTATAAAATAACCCGTTTGAATTAATTCGCGAACGTCTTTTTCAACGGCGCTGGTGGCCTTACAAATATGCTTACCACTGTTAAAAATATCGAACTATTCTATGTTTCGTTTCTTTTGAGAGTGTTCATCAGTCACATATCCGTATGTCTTAACTAATGTTTAATTATGTGTATTCAATCTATCATGAATCTTCTAATGTTACCTTCATGGCATCACTTCCGGAAAATACCTAATTTAAGAAAGAAAGGTTGGTGATACCTTTAAGAGCATGTGGCCCTTCGAGTGGAAGACAGAGAAACAGAGTTAACAAAGGTAGGTGATAAGGGAATGCAACCATCGGCTGCCTCACCTACAGCCCACTGACTCTTGCGCATTGCCCTACCATACATATTTTTGTACGTTTTGAGACATTTCCATATCACGCGCCGCCCCTTAGCGAGCACATCCTTGTTTCCCGTTTTCCATTGCGCCATTTAGCAACAGTTTTGTGTGCGACAAACAGGACAAAAGAAAGAATAAAATCCACAGCCAAGAGATAAGCATTCTTCGCGTTCGCACAGTCAGATAAAAATTGTTTTCTGATTATATTTAAATTCTAAAGACTTTCAATACTTTTCGTGGTGATATCGATTTTATGAAATTAAAAAAATCTAAATAATCGTTAAATAAAGGTTAAAAATGAGGATAAAATGTGTGATAATACATGAACATTCAACCGACTGTGCCGCGTAAAAATTGGAAGAATCTTGAGATACCTCATTAGACAAAAAAAATTAAAAGGTATCTAATGTTTAGAAAAAATTTTATATTTTTCATATCACTTGAAGGTACTGAAATTATAAATATTTATCCTAACGGAGAAGACGGATGAATAAGATTAGAATTTTGAAATTTTTTAAATATCAGCCTCCATATTTACTTTTGCGTTTGCTGCCTACGAAGAGGAAGTATTGTAATCGGACGCATCAGAAATACACGCCTTTCTGTCAAAAAACCTGTAAGCGGGTCTGGGTATTAAAATGTTGGCTCAGATTTGATACATGTAGTAAACTACTTCCTTTACACGTTTCTTAGTCAGAATCCTTGTTTTGTAGGTCCTTGATACGAAAAAAATGATTGAAAGAAAATTTTTGTCTGTCTGTCCGTCTATTTTTTGTTAACGCTAGCGCCTCGACCATTCCGGCGGTTTTCTCCAAAACTTACAACACCGACAAAGATGTCTGAGGACAACTGGAATGACAGGGCATGAACTAGAACGTAGTATCTGACTGGAAGGTCCTAGGATTCCAGTCCCCACGGTGGCAAATTTTCGACACCAGCTAGATAGCTCGGTCGAGTTCTGCCTCTGTTTGAAGGAGAATTCTAGCGGCCGGCTGCTCTGATCGGTAGTTTTCCGTGATTTCTCCGATCAACAGCAGGCGAATGCCGGAGCAGTACCCTAACAAACTAGCCATGGACCGCTTGTGATCTTCCTCTTCCTTGACATATCCTCACCCCTCCCTTACAAACACTTGGACTCACATGCACTACATTATCACACTTGTTGGGAGACCAGTACAGAACTTAGAAATTGTCCCAGCTGGGGTGGTGTCCGGCTGATGGGAGATACCTGGTTGAGGAAAATCTCCACAAGACAACGTTTGGCCACAAGCCAAACATACGGAACCGGATCTCGCTAGCCAGCCGAGGAGGACCGCCGCCCTCTCCCGCGATGAAAACACGCTCCATACCTATTGGACTAATGGCCTTACCAGTTGACGTACCCTGAGTCATTAAACAATCAATAAATCAACCCAAAATTTATATTTCTCAGTCAATTTAAAGGAACTCCATGGCTTTCGACTTTGAAACGGATATTTTGATTTTGGAGATACTTTAAATGAAACTACATTTTCTCAAAAATTATTCCCATTTTTTATTGCATTTTGTTCTCGGATAGCAAAAGGGTTTCTTAAAAAATAGGGCAAGTACCATTTTCTTTAAACACCCTAATTTTTCAAAAATTTCAAAAGTTCTACAAACTCCATATTAAAGACAACTATTTTTTATTAATATTTCTGTACTCGGTTCTTTCTGACACGTAATTACTCTCACTGAGAGCGCCAACAATTGATTATTCAATAAGCAAAAGGGAAGATTTTTCAATAACCAATAATTACGACAAATCAGTTTTATTTAAAAAACTGTTAGTAAAAATAAAGAATCTGAAAAACTGATTCATTTTTCTTACTAAATGTTTGCATGGCTAGGTAAAATGGCACAACAGCAGATCTCATGTTCGTTGATGTCTCTGAATTTTGGACAATTGCGAAAGTTATAAATAATGCGAAAAAGTATGTGCTGTTTTGCACCACTGTTTTTACAAAGAACTAACGCAGTCTCCGTTTCAGATAATTTTATTCAATCATACAATTGCTGGTTGGGTGAATAAGCACTCTCATCAGAGCGATAATTATCATATAATTTAATTCCGTTGGGCATTTCAGCCACGATTCAATTGGCCAACTAGAACAATATAACGACTCCGATTTACCAACTCTTTGAAATTATACCAGTATTGAGCCCGTAAAACAGGTCTTCAACGGCCAGCTATTCCTTCATTTCTCTCCATTCATTCACAGAGGCATGCGCAGCTTGACTATCATTCTTGTCCAAAGACGAGATTGAATTTAGGTGGTCTAATGAGCTGTCTGTAATTTCTCACGAACGTACACGCACGCAGCATCCCTTTCAAGCACAAACAGTCAACCCAACCATTAACTAGCAGGGAAGCGGGGCTCAGAGTACCTTCGATGATTGTTGTTAATGACAGATTTAATTTGTTTTAAACAGCTTAAAATCGACAATGTTTTTTGTGATAAGTTTATCGTTCAAAATGTAATTATATTTATTGTGTTTGTTATTTAGGTTATATTTAGGTTATTTCAGCATCTTTTACTGTAGGTAAAAATTATAACAATTCATTCAAAAATGTCAATATTTAGAATACATTAGGAAATATTTGTAGTAATTTAAGACTTACCAAAATATATTCTAAAACATTACTTTGTTCTGAAGATAGATTGGCTTTTATTGGACCTAAAATGATAAAAGGTTGGTCATTAAATACAATTACACTGGTCTACAAATCTTAACTTTTTGGCTCGGGTTTTTATTTTAATATGTGAATAACTTTAACGTGGACATGCTGGATATAAATGTGAAATCTGTTTTACTCCATCAAGTGTCAGTTTTATACAATATAAGAAATAATAAAAGTATAGCTTACTATAGTAACTGGCACTAATGCTCTTTGTATTGTACTTTCCCTACTACTAATTTCATTTCGTTCTTGAATGTTTCCTCGAGAACAACTGAATGGCAATTGGAGTTGACAAATACTTATTCTCATTATAGAAGAGAACTGTTTTGATACTCACTTTTGAGGAGTCTATAAAAAGCCTCTAATTAGTGTAAAGTATTTTTCAGCTCCCAAAAAATTCACTAAACCAGGAATATCATGGCAGTGTGTACGATTCTCGTCTTGACCGAAGTGTAAGACAAATTGCTCTTCACGGCGTCTTTACCATGAAAATGATATTCCTGGAGCTAAGATTTTTTTAGTCTTGATTCCAGCATTTGAACAGCAGCTTTAGAAAGACTTACGTCTCTTACCAAATCATTAGGTTCATTTTGTGTGAACTACTGAAACTGCTTGACATCCACTTCTTGAGCTGAATATGAATCACGGAACTTCTCTTCAAAATTTGTGTCAGAGTTTGATGACGATACGTTTCCAAATGTCTCTGATGCACAAAGCACAGGAAAACCTGATTGATGAGCGATGGCTCTTCTTGCTCACAAGAGATTTGAATAAACGATATTTTACATTTTTTTAAATTGTAGTCTGCAACGTGACATACACAAAAATAACAATAATCTACATGATTTAGAGGCTTATGCCAAAACATTGGAACAATATTGGAAAAATGTGTATCTGTAGAGATCTGATACATAAAAAAAATATTGAAAGTATGCCGAATCGATTGAAAGAAGTGATTCCTCAGTAAGATTACCCTACCAAAAACCAAAATAATAATACCATGGAACAATTGTTTATTAAAGAACAGTAAGTATTAAAAAGGTCCTAATATTTTGGTTTATTTATTTTTATGATTTCCTTACATGGAACAGGTTTACTTCCAGGATGTTTTACATTTCATTACATTTCCATACCTACATTGACATGATTTTTGTTTAATTTTTTTTATTATTTCCTATTATAATACCATCAATTGTTATTCTTTGACCTACCTATGATGAATGTGAATACAATAGAAAAATTCAAGTTGGACCGAACATTAAAGTGAGCGACTGTACGTGATTCAAAAATGTATTCATACCGCGAATACGGTGACAGTTCCTCATAAAAATGGGGTTGGCGGACATTAGTACATGAATAAGGTTCAATGTTTGGCACTTTAGATTCCAAGATCACAATAATGTTCACCGGATAATGAATCAGTGAGTGTCTCGCTTTGGTTTCGCTTATTTCCTCGTCGGTGAAATGACGGCCTGGGCCTGTGTTCGTGTGTATTGAAGGGACTTTTTGCCATGATACGCGTCATTGCTCATTGGTGTCCGGAATGCAAATACGATATTGCAAAATCATCATATCACACACAACGTATCACACCGCCACGCACCCTCACTTCACTGGTTCCAAGGCAATTTCAAAATCCCTACACGAGGATCCATTATATAATACAATTTCCAGCCAATACACTTTCAAACATCATCTCTTCAAAGTGGTTATATTTTTCTTACGCCTTGTAAATATTCCGAATATGCTAGTATACCAGAAAGTATAAAGAGAACAACAGCATCTACTCTGTAAGGCTCCTTCTTTGGTTTTCACTCTGAAAATTAATTTTTGCGAACTGATCTCTTTGAACATTAACTGAAACATGAACTCACAAAAAGCATGCTTGCTTCTGAATTTCCTTTATACGGCTAAAAAAGAGAACAGAACATATCGCTTACCTAAAAATCGTCATTTCAACGTCACTGCACATCTGCGACTGTCATTCTTCGATTATTTTCTATACGTAATCGTTATTCCACTATTACGCGCCTCGTGTCGATCGGTCCAAAAAAGGGCGTAGCAACCCAAGATTGCTCGTCGCCGTTCGGCCGAGATAGTTTCACCTCCCTTCATCAGTTAACGCAGGAACTGATGAATACCATATTTGTGACATCGGACACAAAATTGCAAAGACGGCTGCGATTGGCACAAACGAAATAATTTAGCTCGTCACCTGTGTCTACATTTATAATAGCACTAATTCATGTTTTTCAGACCTGAAAATCTGGTAGGCTCATTAATAAACGGAAGACAGGGAATGCTTTGTGCCTACCACCCCTTACAGCCTAAAAGAGGAGATGTGCTCTCGGTAAAGCCACGAAAATACCTCAAGAGACTAGTCTTTAGACGGATTTATCGGTTCCGATAGCAACGGTAGCGATAAGCCGGTAACGTTGCAGGCCCGTTACGCTTTGTTTAGCCTTGGGGCAGCTATAATGCAGGCAGAGAGGGAAACTACTGATAGCGAGAAAACATGTTTCGTAACATGGAGGTTTGATTCCCAACTTCAACAGATAATTAATGTAATGTTTGCAAAAGACAGCGTTAAGAATTATGCAAATCAGGCAAATATGTTCAATTAAACCGTGCAAAGTTATATAATAATTGTTTAAGCGCATTTTCGTTTGATAAAGACTTCATTTCCTCTCGTTAGGACGGTTGTTGGACCTGCTCGCATCCTTCCTTCATTTGGAATATGACACAGTTGCAGAATTCGCAAATGCAATCCTTGCTTTATGATCGGATGGAGGTGGAGTGAAAACAATTATTGGAACATGCGAAACAATTAGAGACGATCTCGACACGAAATCCTTCCTAAATCCGACGAACTATTCTGTCTGGTGCTGAATCCTTTCGAAACAAAATATTTCGTCACTTCCACCGCCGTATATCTCGTTGCCTCTCTTTCACGCCTGTAACTCATCCCTTTCACACTCAATGAAAAGCCGATAGGCTCGCTAATAAAACAACATTTGCTGCCCTCCACCCGTTTCCTGGCCAGAGGCACGGAGCAGGGGAATGCTCCTGGCAGAACCGCGAAAACACCGTAATGAGTCCCACTCTCTTCAGTACGCTGGGCTCGCAGGCGGTCAGAGCGATGCCCGCGGCGGGTTTGCTAGGGCCGGCGGTGATACGGCGGCGGCGACGGCGGCGGCTGTGGCGGCAGGGCCGCGGGGGCGGCGGCGGCGGTGGCGACGGAGGATGAGGCACGGTCGATACGGCTACTGGATGAGCCTCAAGGCCCCACGTGACTGAGGTTGGCGGTATAAAAGACGGCGAGGGAACTGAATGGACGGTCACCGGACCCTTTTTATATGCAAAGCTGAATGGCCCCTCGTTATTTGCTCCTGTTCCGTTTCTACGCCCTTTTTTTCTTTGCTTCAAGGGAAAGTAATTAATTGGATAGAACTTTTTTTTGCGAGTCGTTGTTTGATTTTTTCCAATTCCTTTTTCGTAGAGCGCTGCCCGAATTTTCGCACCTCCGGATTTTGAAGAGTGTGAAAAATGGAATAAATCGTTCGCTACGAAGTCGGAAACTGTGCAGATTTTGTAATTGCCCCTTCAAAAGAAAGAAGTGCAAATCGATGTTTATTTGCTTAACTGCTATGCAATGCCTTTTTATTGTTATTATTGAAGTTTTTGTCGATCTGTGAAATTATCCGCAAATTTGGAGTGTATATATCAATTATTGTCACTATTTATGAAAATCTCAAGTTGTAATAAGAGAAGCGAAATTATTTTTTACATTTCAAATCAGCATTGTCCTTCCAAAACGGATGCAACTTATCAGTTATCTTTTGAAACAAGACACAACGACCAAAATGTAGGAAAAATATTTTCCAGATAAAAAATACGGCCAAAGATGGTTTAGTAAACGATAGAACCAAATCCCTTATGGGTTTTGGAAGTGATGGAATATAATGTTGAAAATGCAAATAAATTGAACATTTTATATTTTACCACTTTTGTATTTTAATCCAAAACAGATACTGTTTTAAGGATACAAAAAAAATTATAAATGGTCCCATTAACCTCAATTGAAAAATTGCAGACGCGCATACACATAATTGTAATAATACCTTAAAGGTTCTAAATATGAATAACTATAGAAACTTTCTCAAATTACTTGCAGAACATGTTTTGTCTCTTTGATCTCTGCCTCTTGAAACAGTGAAAACAATTCTAGGTCGCAAATGGGAATATTTTTTCAATTAATGAGACATATAAGTTGAAACTTTACCCTGGATGCAATGCAATTATTCTTGATAATCACGTAGTTATTAATTAGAGCAGATTGTAGAAATGGAAATTATATGTGCAATTAACCATTTAACATATCTCATAGAACGCAATTGCAGGGTCTACTTGCTTTTGCTGTTAGAATGAAAAATAAAGATAAAAGAATCTGCAATTAATTATCGCTTCTCAAAATTGCAACTACTGATAGTAAAAACAATTAGCGAACTCAGAGTTTTTGGGGATTAGTTTTATTTTAAAATGATGTACATTACACACTATATGACAGCATTGTCTTTGCATCATTGTAGTTATGAACATAATTTTTTATCAACGAAAATTTTTTTCGGGTACAAAATATTCAGCATATTAATGTTTAAATAGACATATCTCTTCCATTTTATATACGGAAAATCTACTTTTTAAATGGGAAATGTATATGAAAACATTATTAAAAAATCAATTAAAATATTTGTGACTTTACATGTCATAAGGTTTCATTGTCAATAAATCGCCGAAATTTCAATATATTTCAGTTAAAAAATGAATTATATAAACAAAATAAAGATGACATTCGCGCGTTTATGGGAAACAAATCAACTTGAAGTTAATTTAAAATTAATAAAATTATAGATAAATTATCTGACCTGCTAACGAATCAAAGGGTGGTGTGTTCCAGTCTTGTCCCGAGCTTGTGCGTATGCCCGTTCATTATTCGTTCAATTCGTTAATGCCGAATAAAGCTGAAATAACTATGTTTGACGGCCAATTCCTGGATGATTCTATTAATTCTATTTTATAATTTTTGGCACAGAGGTTGATCATAGCACAACTTAGAATCTTAGGATAATCTGGATTATCATCTAACTAGTATTCCAGTGATAAAATACCTTTTCCTCTTTTATTATAAACATATCCTGGTTTAACAAAGTTCAATTCGCACACTGTATTTGTATGTATGCATGTATTTAGGATTTTGCCGGCCAGATGACGGTGTCCCCCTCGCTTAGGCTTAGTTAAATTCGCATGCTTGGAGGTACGAGCGACATGTGGTGAACATGACGTAGTCCCATCGCCGCAACCAGCAAGACGCGACTACCTGAGTTTTTCTGCGTTACATAGCTTTAGAAACGGGGATGATTTTAAAGGAAATACACACTATTTTTATTTCGAACGGGAATCGAACTCGGGAACTCACCATAGGAAGTTAGTACGCTACCCATGAGTCATCCTAGAGTCTTCAAGTAAATTTATAGTGTTGGCTTAATAAAAAACTGAATGCTAATTAAATTTATATTAAGTTCTTAGTACCTATTGTTAGTTTAATATACACTTAACTAATATTCATTTTTTATTAAGCCAACAATACTAATGTAGAGTGTGAACTGAACTTTGTAAAACCTGAAAATGTAGTAAAAGTATATTTTATTACTGGAATGTTAGGTCGATGATAATCCAGTTTAATTTTTTGCAGAATAGGCAACCCGCAAAACACTTAAGCATTGAGGGACTTGACATGGCGGATCGATCTGGACAGGGTAAGACAAGGAAAGGCAAGGAAGGACGGAGTGACGTGGTATGAGACAGGGCGGGGGTATACGCGTTTGTGAGGTTAGTATGGACCAGACGAGATGGAGAGGAGCGGGTCGTGGCGGGGTTGTAAATAAAACTACTTCCATTTTACATCAGATATGATTAATTGATTGATTGTTAGTGATTCCAGGCGCATCAACTAACGAGGTCATTAGTCCCGTAAGTGTAGTGTATGTTTTGCTCGGGAGGTGGCTGTGATCTCACCCCCTGGATGATGAGATCCGCGCCGACCTACCGGCAGACTGCGGGATTTTCCTTAACCAGGTATATCCCGCAAGCGGGACCCAGCCCCAGCCCGGACAAGCTTTAAGCTCTCGACCGGTCTCCCGGCATGTGTGGTAGTGTAGTGTGTGTTAGTGTAAGTGGGGATAGGACAAGGAAGAGGTAGGAAAGCTTGTGGCTCAGAGCGAAGTAACTCGCCTTTCACCAATGAGATGCGGGTTCGATTACCGTCAATTCTCGGACAATGTCATATGAAATTTGTTTCGACGAAAGGAGATTGGCGGCTTTATTAGGGCCAGTCCAACCCCTGTGAAGTGTTCTAAACCCTAACACTTTCCTAATTCCTTCCCAATTCTGGCCGCTGTCAGGTGCATATGTGGAGATGCTACCTGGCGGTCTTCACGATTCCTGGCACGATTACGGACAACAGACTAGTTTACGAACGCATCCTCTATACAGTTTATAAGCGTTCTACGCCACGTTCTTGGCTTGTCACAGAAATGTGACAATGAAAGTTGTCACAGAAAATAAATTGTGACAGGAAAACGCGCACTCATTTATTTGCTCCGGCATTTGCACAGTGTTGATTAGAGAAACCAAGGAAAACTACCAAAAAGAGCAGTTGGTGGCTGGAATTCTCCCCCAGCCAGCGATAGAATTTGACCCAGCTGACAAGATGGTGTCGAAAATCCTGCCACCATCGGGACTGAAACCTAAGACCTCCCGATCAAATATATCAGTTATTGCCCTGAGTTATCTTTCTCAGTTTACATCACAGAGGGAAGTCATTCCTTTTACTTTCCCGCCTTACTTATTATTGTAATCATGCGCTGAAAATTGATATATTAAAAAAATCATTATAATTTTACCATGATATTGACATTTGTCTCTAGAGATGTACTCTCTAGGATTTCAGAATTTGTGCTCCCGTGAGAATTCACAATCAGAAATCCTAAAATACTTAAGTACAAAGTATCGCGAGAATATGCTTTATTTTTAAATATTTAATCCTTCATATTGAATCCGTCATTTTACATTTTCCAGTTTTGACATCAAACTCGTAATCAGCGATCCCAAAATTCATAATATACACATTTTTTGCATAGCCTCTAATTATGGCCAGGGTTTTGGTCAGTTGGAACTAGTGTGGAACAGTATGTGGTGCGTCGTCCACATGCTTCCCATTATGTCCAACGCGCAGGGAGCGAATTGACGGTCTTCTACGTATCGCCGTTACTAATTACGAAGAGGAACAAATCTACGAGTGAAATGAAGGCTACTTTCCTTTACGTAGGATAGTATCAACATATCCTAGTAAGATTCATGAGAATGGTTTCTTTAAAAATTTTCTAAATTTTTACATTTCAGTGCGTAAATCATTAATAAGATATGAAATGATTCCCAAAAACAGCAAAGTATTACTTGTTATTTCCTAGTAGGGAAAATCAAACTCTACAGAGAAAAGATTCATGGTAACACCCGCCAATTCATACACTCCAAACGGAACGTTGAACAAATCGAATGTTAAATTAATGATGATTTTGAACAGTGATTTGGCGTAGCAAGACACGTTACTCGTCGTTTTACAAAAACAAATAGTACTGCTGCAGCATATTGTTCGCGCATTTTTTATGAATTTTCCCAAATTCAGAGAGTTCAAAAAAATTAGACCTATGTTATTATTTTAAGTGCCCTTTTTTCTATCCGTGAAAAAATTAAAGAACGGTTTCTGAGAAAATGCGAGAGAACGGTAAAGCGGTTTCTGAGAAAATGTTTTTTTTTAAATTTGCATTAAATATAAGTAGAAATCACCTGAAAATTACTCGTTTTTTCAAAACAGCGTTTATCACTCTTTTAATGCTCTGACTCCTTTGAATGATCACTACCCCTTACTCAGTAGAGAGAAAGTTATGTAAATCTGCGCGAAAAAACGGAGAATATTTGGAAGAAAATTACAGGACTCTAGTAAGGAAAAATTGGATAAATACAGTTTCTAAATTTAAAAAAAGTCTTCTAACACTTAGTGTAGGCAGAATCCATGTTTTGTGGGTGCTTGATGCCGTAAAATAGAATGACGGCAAAAATCTGTCTATCCGTCAGTCTGTGAATAACTCTAGCGGCTAAACCGTTCATCCAATTTTCTCCGAAATTGATATTCTTTAATCGCTCTGGATGGTGTTCGAAACCCCATGAATTTGAAACCGTTTTTGGTGGTACTTTACATGAAGTACAAGAGACATTTCGAAACGTTTAAAAAATATATCCCTCGTTTTTGATTAAATTTTGTTGTTGGATAGTAATAAAGGACCTTTAAGACAATGGTGCAGGCCTCATTTTGCTGAAAACTGCTGTTTTTTGAAAATTGCAAAATCTCATTTTTTTCGACGTCTTACTTCACTTACAATTATGAAGATATATATTTATCCCTTAATGAAATCTGTTCCTTAAAGATAATTTTTGAAATAAGGTCACAATTTTTTTGAGAATTTGAGTACTTTTCGCGTAATTTTGCATGAAAGGACGGGCGATAACGTACGTGCTATTTTAGAACCACTAGTTTATAGTAGATTTTATTTTTGAAGCATCTCTATTAACAATATCGTACTTTTCCAATGTAAATATTTGGCTTAAATTGCTCGTGCTGTAATAATTGACTCTTCATGTAAAATAACCCTAAAATTAAAATCTCTATTTTAAACTCGCCATGCCTCACGTTCTTTCAAATATATCAAGGAATATCAATATGGGAGAAAATATTCTGAACGGTTTAGGCGCTAGTTTTGACTGCTCCCAGACTGATGGACAGTTAGACTTTTGCCATCAATTGATGTTTTGGCTTCAAGGACCCATAAAATATGGATCCTGACTACACAACGCGTTAGAGGAAGTAATTTCGTACATAAAGGAATAATTTTTCCCCTTGTGGTTACCAGAACCAGAAAATAGTTTTTTGTCGAAAAATACCATTTTCCGGCTGACTATTACAAATCTTTCTCTTCTTACGAAGTAAAGCGGGAAAGAAAACGGACACGACCTTGCGCACTATAAATCAGACACTGCTTGCTTTGCATGGCAGGAAATTTAGGAAAGATACGTATGTATGAAATTTACCAACAGGGTGAAAAAGCTTATTGAATGTGAAGTGAGCTGAATGTGCGATAAATGTAGTGTGTACTTTACAGATAAACAGTATTGAACAATTAATATATAGGTTAGGTGCTGAGCTGTACGAATTCTACGATCCGTCCCCTAAAAGTGTTTTTTTACTGTTCCATTTCATCAATAAGAGAATTTATTTTATTTCTAATATGTTGATGTTGACCTCCTTAAAATAAACTCTTATTAAAATAAGAGATATGGATGATAAAATGATCTCCTTAAAATAAACTCTTAACCCTATTTTATTATTTAACAGGTAAGAGTTTTGTTTTGTGCCTCGTACATGTTTTCCATTAGTGTTTAATTTTTTATTTCAACTTTGTTTTTTACTTTTCAATTTTATAAATATGGAATGGTGGGAGATATGGAAAATTGTGAGAACGTAAGCGAGATGAGATGTTAATGTTGGGTGTCTTTCTGGGATTGGTTGGTTGTGAAGTTTTGGATGGTGGATCTCCATTATGATCTCCGTTAGGGGGCTGGGGTTCAGTTAGTTTTTTGAAAAACTGGCATTCGTCAGAGCGGACGTCTGCGCAATGTGGCTGTTGCAGTTCTTACAAACAGGGGTGAGCATTTTACTTGGACAATTAACCAAATAATGATCTTTTGAGCAGTAGATACAGGCTAAGGTGTGATTACAATTATTGCGGATATGACATAAAGGGTCCTCAGGCATGAAATGGGTCCTTTTGTTATACGTCTTTTTTCAGCTTTCACTTTGAAGTTGCAAATTTCTGTTATTTGTAATACAATGTCTATGCTCGGTTGGCCGTTAAACTCGGCAGCTACCACTGGGATAGAAATGTTGTGTTTGTGCAGTCTGGTAATAGTGATTAGCGAAGGGCACTTTTCTTTGACATCTTCGAAGATTTCCTGTGTTGATAAAGATTGATGAACATGTTTAAAAACTATGGAGAACTATTGTATTTGCGGGGTCTTTATAGGTGTGAAAATTTATTTTAGTAATTAATAAACATTTAGTGGCTTTTCTGAAGTCAATTATTATTTGGAACATTTGCTTTATTCGATTATTTATTATAATAGAGTTGAATTGATTAGAAATATGAATTTTGATTTCTCTATTAAACTCTGATAATTTTGTGGTGTTATTCACATAAATTGGTGGAGTTTTGAAATTTTCATCTTGGGTTGGGGTGATGTTTATATAATTAAACCTGGAATCATGGTCAATTAGATTTTCTAAGGGCGCTTTTAGCACTGTTGATTGGTTTTTAGGGGGATTTTCATTTTCATCTGAGTCATTACGTGTTCTCTTTCCGCTATATGCTGAACTGACTGCGGTATATTGGTTTTTACTTACTGTTTTTGTTACGCCTTGGACTGCATCGCTGGCAGTTTGCTGAGCACTGACCTTAGTAGCGCCGCTTGTCGTTAGTTCCTAAATTTCCGGAATTGGAATTTCCTGGACTCCCGCGTTCGGCGGATGGTGAATGAGAATAGCATATTGAAGACCAATGTTGCCTTGTTATAAAGCACTGCTTTGATGTTCACTATGGGATGGTGGCGTCGTGATGAATAAGGTGTCAATGGCGCAGTCTGGATTATTCAGAGCGGCCAAGGCCCCGGTAATGCTTTTCCCTAAACCAGGATTGCTGGATACTAAATCACATTTAATGGTTTATGAATTTAGTACTGTAATTGGTAGCACTAATAATTGACAGTCCAATTGATGAAAGTACGTTATACACTTTGAATAACTTAAACAAGTCTTAACGGCAGAAACTTCACTGTTCGGAACACAGCTGAGCGCGATGTGGACTCCGCGACGGCTCGAAGTCAACTGGCGTGAAACAACTACCGTGAATTGAGCTGAATGCTTCCCAGTTCTCGATCGCGGAAAATGATTAGTTCTCTGTCTGACGTGCATTTACTCGATCCAGCCGATCAAATAGATTTATAAAATCCGTCATCCTGCCGTTCGGTATCCAGAACGTTGTCAATCATATGCAACGTCTTCCCTAAGCTCAGCATTGCGTCTATTCGTAATTCACAAAGGGAAAATGTAGCTGTGAAATGGACGAGAAAGGAGTTCTGCCTGCTTGATTCTTCCTCTGGGATTCAAGGGTTCATGTCCCGCCTTAACTGGTATGCTCTTCTTCGCAAAAAAGGCTTTCATCTTCAGCAGCCAAATAGACGGTAAAGAGACTGTCGTTATACGGCGCTTCGCTTTTCCTTGCTTTTTATACACCATTAGCCCCGTCCGTCATCTGCTCGTTCTAATAGGATATTAGCTATTCAGCGTGTCAAAGCGTCGCGCCCTTTTCCTCTTTTAATGTTGAGACTTTTATGACGGTCATTTTGCGCGTTTAAGCGTTGATAAGCAAATAATGTGTAAACTGTATAGCATGAAGCAGTACTTAATAGAGCTGACGTCTTAGATGATTCATGCAATTTTTCTCCTTTTTCTTCTTGTAGGAGATCATTTCATTATATTGATTGAAATTCTCTTGTTAAACATGTAAGGAGTTGGAAAATAGTCATCTGTCAATTTGTTTAGTATTTAAATATTTACCTTTATGGGACAGTTTTACATTCAAACGTAAAAAAATATTTCATTCATCAAGGAATTAAACATCATGTAAATGTCACTCCTACATTCTTAGAGAAAAATGCGATTAAGATAATAAAATAATATTAGTCAATATTTTAAAGACATCACAATTTGTTGGATTGCATAATTAATGATACATTCATTATGACAACCTGATTAATAACTAGAAAATCGAGACGAATTTTGAGTAATACATATTTTTTATTAAAAATACAATTTTTTTATTAAATTGTGATACAAGTAACAATATGTGGTTGCTTTCCGTAAGGACATTTCAAGTAAATGCTGTTAGCCGTTCTTCGATTAAGTTCGAAAACCAAGTTTTAGAAGAGACGATCCTTATTGTCTTAAAATTCGGGTTGCATCTTCACAAATATTAATGTACATTTACATATTATATTCATCAACATCAGATGTAAAACAAGTTTTCTCACTTACAACTTATTATTGCGAAAGTGATCTCAAAAAGTATTTTCTCAGATCAGAAAACAGAAACGTACAGTTCACAATTTTAATCACTCTTCGAATTCCGTATTTGCCTGTTGTGTTTTTGAAGGTAACCCAAATTTACATTTTTGTATTTTACTTAGTTACGAATTATAGATCATAATACACCAAAATGAAAACGAATCAAAATATCTTTATTCATATTTAGGTGATTATATTGGATGATGTTTTAATTGAATAGAATTCTAAGTCCACGTTTAATATTAACACTCATCAGGAACTAATAGTGTGTTGATATTTGCAAAATTAACTGAATTCAAAATTTCACAAATACAATATGTAAAAGAATATAGTTCATAATACATAATTTCATCTTAAAACATTTATTTTATGTTTGCATTTTCTGTAGGTGCACGTTCGTATTAATATGTCAATGAGATTTAGCGATAACTGTTCTTTGTTTACAGATTTCTGGATTACCTGAATTGAATAATGCATTGTTCAGAAAAAAAATTAATAACTCATTCAATCCTAGCTGACACAAGAGTTTAAATTGCGCAAAAGAAAGAGTAGAAAATTGACAACATAAAAGTACTGAACATACACTATGCAGAAAGATATTATTTCATCTCGTTTGGCACTTCTTCTCAATGACTAATGAAAAAATGGATGTTTAAAAATTTTGAAATATTACATATCACTATTCACCGTAAAAACAGTATCAAACCTGTTTCTGAAAATGTAATTAAAAGGTTTCATATATACCAAGATCGTTTTTGTGTTTGCAATAGACAAGAGTAGGAAATTCTGCCGTCCACTTTAACTTAAAAGATGTAAATTATCACAAATAATTACTCTTAATACACTATATATATATATATATATATATATATATATATATATATATATGGATACTGAGGAGAGAAACAATTTACATTTGCAAATGTAAAAATGGTAATTGTCTTTATTTGTGTGAAGTTTGGATCTGATTACTGAATGTTCTAAAACAAACGTTTTGAAATTTTAAGAAATAGAACTAAAAAAATAAAATCATCGTTTGACTTGCTCACACTACGAAACGTCAATTGCATCTCATAGATCGATGACAACTCACGCACCAAAAGGACTAAGAGGAAGTACATGTAGTTGGTTTTGGAAGGGTCGTATTAATAAAATGGCAGATAAGCGTTAATTCCATGAATTTTAAATAGATTATTACAATTTAGTAATACTATTATAAAAATGGTTAACAAAAGTAAGCGAAAACATAACTAAAGTCCACTACCTTTTATTTAAAGCTAAAATCTTGAAGTTCGGCAAGGTAAAAAGCTGAAATTTCTTCTAACCAAAACCCCTTAGCGTTTTATGTAGATAGATTATACACTGATAGAAAATTGAATAAAATTAGTATACAAGCTGTTGAGAAAATATTTTTTGAAGATATTGATCGGGTAAAAACATTTTCTTCCTTTGTAATTGATAAACAAATACTTATCGATTTCAATCGATTTTTACGAACTGTTACACTTTTTTTAACCTAGTTTTTGTAAACTGTTATACGTAGTTACTTCAATAACAATTATTGGAGAATAACTGTGATCATACTCAAACGTAAAGGGAATAGACCAGGAGCATCCATTTACGTTATGGAAATGCGTGTCCTCTATTAGATCACACACAGCGTCTAGATTGGCAACGCAAATTAGAGCAATTACAGTGTGGGAGTGGCTCAAATGAACCGGAGATATAACCGCAATGTGTTTTAAAGGAATTGGGAATATCATTTCAATGACAACAGGTACGCAGAAATTGAATATTAAAATCATATAAGTATTTCATAGCGTTTAGTCCAGTAAATGTGGTGCATTTTATATCTCTGGGCAAGGGGTTCCTAGCATGAGAATATAAGATCTGACCCAGAACCACACGTTAACTAATTTATTTATTTATTTATTTTCGTAAACAAAAGTAAAAATTGTATGAGACGTATGGGTGAGACGATTTGATTTTATAGTATTACTAACGCACCCCGGCTCTACTTCTACCAAAATGAGAGCTCAATAAAGCGTCACAGATACATTTAGGTACAGAAGCACAGCAAAGGGCCAACTCAGCATTTGCACAATGGTCGAAAAAAATGGATTCATAGCAATCTGATCGAGGTAGGGTCATTCACCCAGAAGCTTAGTACAATAACTATTATAGACATATGACCATTTTTTAAAAATATGTAATATATACAATACATATGTAAACTAATACATGAGATATAATTGTTAAAATAAATATTTTTTTCTTTTTCATGCCCAATAAAGTATCTAATTGTATAGATATTAATGCAGAGTTTTCCCCTTCCAGGTATTTTGGCGAGAGTTTTATTTCCCCTGCCGCTAAGCTTTCAATTGGTCTCCCTATATAGGGGCAGTGTGCTGCTCGAAAGAATGAATGTGGGTGTCTGAATGAAGGGGTAAGAATTAGCACAGAAAGACTGCGCGCAGTTCGTGGGCCGTCAATTAAGACACAGCTTCGACATTTGTAAGGTATTATAGCAGAATTACTGAAAATTACAGATAAGAGAACTGGCTGCTATAATTATCTTCCAAAAAAGGTCTGGATTCGACATAATTACTTGGAAAGTGTTGAAAATATTACCAGTGTCGGACAACACATGGCAACACATGTGTCCCTAAGACATTTAAACTGGTAGTTTTGTTGCACAAATTTTGCAGATTGAGTTGTTGATGAGGCTCTAGCGAAATCGAGTCAATTTTATTTGTGTGAAAACCTTAGCCATGCTCTAAAATAAAATACACTTTCTTCTTTTCGCGTACGCACAAGATTTTTCAGGTGCAAATATATTTCGGTGTAGTGGTTTGTCATGTTAAATTTTCAGTTCTCATCTTTTTTCACATTTATATTTAATAATATTTTTCGCTAGTTTGTTTTGCTAGTATTGCCAATTTTTTTTGGGGCGTTGCCATGTTATATTTTCTATTCGTCACATTCACTACGCCGTCCGCTCTCTGCCTTCGTCGTGTAGGTTGTACAATCTACCACGCCATCTATCCCGTTCTATTTCTTGCTTCTCCCCTTTCCTTCACCGCTTTTTGTCTCTGCAACAATATGTCCATCGTCGATTCTGCCTTTCAGCTATCTTCCCGCCTGTTTAAGAAGAAACGCCGACCGCACGTTTACACCAGGCCTAGCGTTCAGCGCTACTGCCCGCCCTCCGCCGCTCTCTGGCGCCGTCACACCCGCTCC
>BOPP01000088.1:1934310-1947088 GCA_017312745.1 Gryllus bimaculatus | reverse complement strand
CCAAAATATGTAGAATCACAATCTTTGTACAAAGAAAATCAAAACACCAGAATCAGGAAAAAACCATTCTACAACACACACTCATATAATCAGAACACATAATTTACCTTCAAAATATGATACTCTGAAATCATTACCCTAACCTACATGGGGAATCTCCCCTTGGGAAAATTATGATTATATATCTAAATTTGTGCTTATCCTATAACATTGCACATGAACCAAAATTCAATCTTACAATCTCTCACTTCAAGATTCTTACATGCTAAAGAACGAAGGGTGCAAGCCTGCACTACTCTCAACTTTACAATAATTAACTTGCTGTCTGAAAATAGCGAAATAACAAATGTCCTAAGTAGAATGTTTTAGCAGGCAATAGACGCACTCAAAAACTCTGCCTACTATAATACTGTATTCTGTATGCCCCCGTGTCGCCATCAAAAATTCTTAACACTTTACCTATAACTAGTTTTTCCCTGCCGACGTGAACTTGACCTATTTTCCGCCCCTACATGTTTACTCGTGCGACTTCCACTTTTGGCCTGTGATGGTCGTGCGAACTGGTCGCTGCGTCGATTCGTCGCGCCTGGCCGTTCGCGTCCAGCCTTCTGCGTTCAGGTAAAGAGACGGGAATTTCGCCCTCTGCGCGTCTGACGATGCCTTCTTGCGTCCTCTTCCGCTTCTTATTCCCAAACCGTATCGTTTCTTCCTCGTGCGCCATGATCCTCAGGCCCTCTTCTTCTTCCCTCGATCGCATACCAGGCGCCTCTGACTACACCCACGTTAGCGAAAATGTCCCTCTGCCACATTTACCGAAATACTCGTGCCAAGTTCCTCCGCTCGTGCACTTTTACTTGCACAAGTCAGAACTTTTAATGGTTCCTTCACAAACAGCGTAACTTTTACTTCCCGTGCTTCGTTAAATGAATGAAAACACTTACTTAATCTTGCACATATCTTCTGCGGACGATAAACTAAGAACGTCTGTTCGACGCGAATCTCCCTACCTAGTATCGTCCGCAGCGGCAAAACAATATCTAATGATTTAACCGAGACGTGTTGACTCGGCGACGGTGATCCAAAAGAGGACAGCTAGTGCCTTACTCGGCCGTAGGGTGGCAAAGAAACAGAGGCTTCCCCGCTGCGGCGTTCCGCGATATTTATCGCGCGCCGCCTGCGGAAATTCTCCTTGGGTAGGCGCCACCTACTCCTCTCTTACACCATTCACCAAGGGAAACATTACTTGCAAGTTACAAACATTCGTTTATACGGGCAACGGGATACCAGGGCCGCGCGTTTATAAGTACCTCTGCCCTACGCGTCTGTTATCCTCGGCTGCCTCCGTAGTAAGTTCACCAAATGAGACGGTGGTGTATAATGGAATTGCACAAATCCATAACCGCCTATATATATATATAACAATTGACAAGCGTTAGACATCTTGACTAAGACATTGACACCACACATTAGAACCACAAACATTTCGAATGTCAATTCACTTCTTAAAATAAACGCCATTAAACTAAATAATTCCAACCCAAAGCCCCTTGTTATAGAAGATACTTACCTATCGTGCTTGAAAAGAAATCAATAAATATGAATCAAAAATTTATCAGCGTAAACAAGAGCGATGAAGTACAACGTCTATTCTAAGGCCTTTTGGTGTACTTTTTCATAACTTTTTGAATTTCGTTTAGAAAACGCAACAAGCATCAAGTGAAACCGTTAACTGTAGAAACCGTCGAACATGAGCTGCGATTCCATGGTCGTAGGTCTATACGTTCAATTGAAATGTGAGCCAATATAGATAGTAGAGAGCGTATGCAAATTAGTACAACACTAAACAAAATTATCGTATATCATGCTAATTATAAGTAATTTATAATGTCCAATTCCCACAATAATGAATTTTCGCTAAATTAAAGAGGATATGAAACAACACACACACGAGAATTTGGACTTATCCCATTAATATAACTCTTCTGTTATTTTTCAGCATGCGACACTTATAATGGAACCTGAAAATGAATAAATTTGAAGTGTTTTGGAAGTGCTTAGATCATATTATTTCTTAATTCTCAATACTTCTTTAGTATACGTTGAGTATTAAGAATAAACAGAAAGTTCCTGTAAATAAAAAGGTAATTAGCGGGAAAAGTTCTGTTTCATGTAACTTCTTGAAAGCCAGATTAGCATACATCATTAATCCTTTTCTGAGTTTACCTCATTACGGAAAATATGTTGGCATAGAGGAAAACTATCAATTACTCTTCACATACTTTCTCTTGGATTGGAAAGTCGTCAAAAAACGTTTTTTTCCTTCAAAAAGTTTTAGTCCCAATTCGAGGACAATCTTTGTAATTCATTTTAACGTGAGGACTAATAGAAATATATTAACAATCCCTTTAAAGTTATTTATAAAATCAAGCAATAAAAAAACAAGATGTAAATAAGAGAAACCAAAACAAATAAATTCACACAGAATTATAACGAGGGGAACAAACTCTTGTAAAAACAAAATGCACTAAATTTAACAGAAGGGGAAACAACAAATATATTTGTGTATGATGAGATGGATGTGGTATGTGTGTTGTGTTATATTGGCCAATTTTAAGAACCATTAACTTTTATAGTATAATTAGGTATACTTCTTTTTCTGTTAATACCTTTGGGGAGAGTTAGATTAACGTCGTTGCTCTTCATTAATTTATTTTATACCTGCGTCACCTAAAGCGCTAGAATAAAAGACACATGTGGCACAACAAATTGTGGACCACGTTCGAAACAGATAATTGATAGACATTAAGTTACGGGAGATCTCCCGCCACGCTGTTCGTGACTGATAAATTAACAATTTGTCCAGTCTAATTCGTGATGTATCACGATATGTGTTTTGGAAAATCTTAGCAGATTTACTGGAGTATAACACTAATCAATTTTCAATTGCCCCCCCCATCAATCAAACAATAACCTAACCCGGTTAAACTATCCAATATATCCAGACAGTAAGCGAAGGTTCAAAAAGTTGTCGTTCCAGTAGCTATGTCCTAATCTTCACTGCATTCGCTTCAGAAGTTCAGAGGATCCTCCATAAGCTGCGAAGTCCATAAAACCTGGCCGTACACTGTATCGCAAAGAAGCCCACAGCCATATAAAGTAACTACGCATACTAGTTGACCCATAATACTCAGATATAATATGAAATCAAATTTGAAGAATAATTCAATACAAAGAAATTTTAAAATTTATTTAGATATTTTTTTTCAGAAATTTTAATGGAAATCAAGCTTGAAAACTTAAGTCGTAAAATGCACATGCGCATGTTGCTTAGAAAAATAAAACGGAAAAGAATTCATTGGTTTACTTCACGTGTAGACGGAAAGATCCAAAAAAATGATACTTCTTAGTAAACAAATTCTCAAATTGACTCTACAACATTTATTTAGTATCAAATTCATACCTACAGCTTAAAATTCATCAAAAACTTAATAAGTACATATGCTAATTGATACTTCAAAGCCACACACCATTTCTCGCTCTTATATGCAACATTATATCCGCATAAATCCCATACTCACAACATAACAGAACATTCTAACTAGCAAATTGTTTATCTCTTCGACGCCCATGAAAGTACTCAAGTATGCATCGAGTCAAACTGCATGCTCTTTGCCAGCCACGTACAACAACGCGATCTACGAACCATTCAGCGTGCTACATCATACGTAAAAAAAAAACAAAGAAAAAAAAATAAAAAAAAGAACAAAAAAAAAAAAAAGAAAAAAGATAAAAAGAAAAAAACAAAAAAAAAACAAAAAAAAACAAAAAAAAACAAAAAAAAAAAGAAAAAACAAAAAACAACAAAAAAAAAAAAAAAAAAAAAAAAAAATAAGAAAAAGAAATAAAAAAAAAAAAAAAAAAAAAAAAAAAAAAAAAAAAAAAAAAAAAAAAAAAAAAAAAAAAAAAAAAAAAAAAAAAAAAAAAAAGAAAAACGACAAAACACAAACACACACCAAAAACAAAAAGGAAAGCCACCAAAACAAAAAAAAGAAAGAGATTGATTCTGCGCCAGAAAAATTAAGTGTCTCACGTAGTTTTGAAAAACTCATTGTTCAAGCGAGACATTCTCATCGGAATTAGACCTGCGCCACTTCTTTACAGAGAATTTTACTCTGGAAAATGGAAGCAAAAAAATCTACCAGCGTTTGAAATACTTCTTTCCATTAACCTTCACAGCAAACACTTAGACGAACAAATCTTGCTTTCCCAGAACATATTACCATGACTTTCTTAAGATCAATTTTATTTGAACAAAATTCACTTAAAAAATATTCATTTATACGATACTGTACTTTTGTGAATGGTCATTTTTGCAATTGCATTTTTTACATTATTTCTGATGTAGGGATTCCAACACACATCTTTAACCGTTTCTGTTCATACGAAGACGACATGCTAAAGTAAACAACTTCCCTCTAGTACTATATGACCAAATCCAAGTTTTCTCCCAAAGGCCACACCCAAAGATGGATTATTACAGGACCAAGACGTTTATCAGATTGTCAACACCTGTCATTTTGTCATTCTGTCATTCGTCTTTCAGTCAATCTGACGATCAATCGATCTGTCAGTCTGTCAGTCTGTCAGTCTTTCAGCTCTGTCATCTGTTCATGTTCTGTCAGTCTGTCAGTCTGTCAGTCTGTCAGTCATTCAGTCTGTTTCTAGTCTGTCAGGTCTGTCAGTCTGTCAGTCTGTCAGTCTGTCATTCTGTCAGTCTTTCAGTCTGTCAGTCTGTCAGTCTGTCGTCCTGTAAGTCCTGTCAGTCTAGTCAGTCTGTCAGTCTGTCAGTCTGTCAGTCTGTCCAGTCTCCAGGTCTGTCAGCCTGTCAGGTCTGTCAGTCTGTCACGTCTGTCAGTTGTACAGTACTGTCAGTCTGCAGCTGTCAATCATGTCTGTTCGTCCGGTCCACTTTGCGGCCAACGCCTAGCGCGTCTACATTCAGCCTGGTTTCTCCCAAAATTAGATATTACTCAGTCAGTTTACGAAGGAACTGTAAAAATAATGGCCATTTTGCCCTTTAAATTCTCGCGGATATTTTCAAGGATATTCAATCCCTGGAGCTATGTGACGTTAAACTTCTACATTTTAAAATTTTCTCAACAGTACAAATTTAAAATGAAACTTCCGTCAAAAATTGTAAATCACTTATGTTCTCAAAAGCCGGGCATAACAAATCTTAATTTAAATTTTCTCCCTCAAATATGCAAAAACTGCATGCTGGCTCCATTATTTGGAGAACCTCGAGTATTCGAAAAACGGCAAAAGTACAACAATAGCAAAGAGACAAATAGGAGATAGATATTTGTGATATTTACACGAAAACAGTTCCAAACAAATCAGATCTTTGGAAAAAATTAAAATAAGACATTTCTTTAATTTGCCATATATTTCACTTATAAAATACAACAAAAAAACTACTTATGTTTTCGAAAAAATCTGTACCATGACCCATATATCAAATTTGGCTAAAAAAACAAGGTCGTTGAAAAACTAGCTGTGCTACAACGAATCCAGTTTCGCTTCTTAATTCTAACTGCTCCCCACATTAATGACAAATACAAAGACAACAAAAACCAAATAGCGAATTTCAGTCAAGCAAAAATTATTTTCGAAGACTCAAAATTCAGGGTCCTTTTCCAGTCAACTCCTCGTCACATCATCGCAACTACGCTTACGTCGAGCTGAAGCGACTCACCATTCGTTCTATAATCAACACAAAATTTGCAACACGCAATATTTGAAACTTTTTAAAAATACGGAGATTTCACAGAAACTGGACTAGCACCATATGTTTACCGCCCCTCATACATAACGAGAAGAAAATTTGATTGCGGTTTTTTGCAAGTAATTGTTCTGCTTAAATCTACTCTGCTTTTTAAAAAAATCTTAAAGGGCTGAAACCTTTTTTCCAAACAGAATTTTTAAAATTGCTATATTTCGCACAAAATTTACAAAAATTACTACTCATATTTTCTAAAATTGAACATTACCCTTACTTCAATATCTGTCTTTAAAGACACATACTTCATTAAGAAAAAGGCTATCAACAATATTGTAGTATTACAAGGTATACAAACTTTGCTTCCGCCGGTTTTTTTCCTCAAAAATTGACCCTTTCTTATTGAACAAAATGCTTACACAGAATATTATCAAAGTTAACTGTCCAATCGCTGGCCACAAGTTTTTCCCTCTTTCGGCAGTGTGCGAATGCCGCGTCGAAAAGAATTGTTCTTCTTTTTGAAGGGCGATCACGAATCAATCCACTCTTCAAAGATCGGAGTGTTGAATTCAGCCAGGTCGTGCCATTGATCGAAAAACAATGTGTAATCAGACGGAAAGCAACCGTCTGGGGAGAATACGCGGGGGGATAGTGGACGTTCCATGTGGGGCCCCATGTGGGGTCAACTTGTCATGCAGCAAAATCACCTTATCGTGCCTCTCGCTGTTATGCGGGGCTTCGTCTTTCAATGTTCGTTGTTCGCATTAATTGCGTTCGATTATCGACATCACTTGTGGAATCTGTTTCACTTGATTTATTAAAATGCTCATGGCTACACGACGCCGAGCTCGTCCCACCAAAGTGCAGTAGCATGATCCTTGGACCCATAATGAACATGTTCGGTCTGCCGTGACGTGAAGCAATGCCGGAATTTACCCCATGATTTTTTCCGTTTGGGTTATCGACAGAACCCGATTTTCTGCCTCGTACAACACGATTGTAAGAAAATCACTTCCGCTTTTTTTGCCTCTGAAGCACTTGTTCACAAACACCACAAAACGCCTTTCAACGTTCTCGGTTTCAACTCATTATGGGACTCAAGTTCCTTCTTTCTGAATCAACCATCATACCCATGGCTTTGAGACGTTTTGAAATGGCTTGCTGTGTCACCCCCAATGATCGTGCCAGTTCTTATTGAGTTTGACGCGAGTCTTCACTCAGCAATGCCTCCAATTCTGCACCCTCAAAAACTTTCACTCTTCCGCCACTATGCCGGTCTTCCACGTTAAAGTCACCATTCCTGAGTTGAAACCTTTCGCGACACGTTCTCTCACTAATACAGTCCTCACCATAAGTACTGGAGAGCATTCGACGAGACTCAGCCGCAGTTTTCTTCATATTGAAACAAAAAAGCAGAGCCTCCCGCAAATGACGAGAATTCGGCTCGTACACTGACATTTTCAATCGCGAACAACGTTACGTTGCACACACAAATCCACTAATGTTTGAATGGGGTTATATTGCCGAAGCTCACAGCTAACTGCCTGACGTCTGCGATCTGTTCATCGCGACCGTTACTTACCACTGTAGCCAACTATTGAAAAACGGCGGAAGCAAAGTTGTACACCTTGTAGAAATACACCCAAAACAAATGACACCTTCGCAATCAAAAAATCAGAGATATCAACAAATATGACACCAGAATCATTCTCTTAAGCATCTTTTACGTCCTCCGAGAGCAATTCCTAATAAAACAATGTGGTGCCATTTACGAGAAAATGTTGAAAATGGTTTTTCGTGTAAAGTACTCTCAAAAATCAATCTCTCTTTCAGAAACTCTCAAAGCCTCGAGTTGGTTGAAATCCATCACGGAATATCAATTAATTTTCCCCGAACGATCTGAAAGAACTCGAGGCATTGGGAGGGAGTTTCAAAGAGATATATTGATTTTTGTGGGTACTTTACGTGAAGCTTCAAAAACATTTTCAAAATGTTCTCAAATATGCTTCTGAATATTTTGATTAAACTTTGTTATCTCAAATAGGCGAAATGGACAGGTATCAAGTTCGTTGAAATTCTATATTTTTCGAAGATTGTAAAAGTGCAAAATTTTGAGCGCCTTCCTTCATTTATGGTATTGAAGTTAGAGATTTTTTTCCTTAATGAAATCTGTTCTTTTCAGACGTATATTGAAGAAAGGTCAAGTTCTGTTTTTCAAAAATATGAGTTGTATTCCTGTAAATTTGCACGCTACATAGGCCATGTTAATTAATTTAACATTTTTTTCTTAAATGTGGCTCCAAATATCTTCTTTAAATTTTTTCTTGCATGAAACGAAGAACCGTAAACATATGGTGGTATTTTGTCGCATTTTCTCCGCATTTTTGAAAATTGCAAAAACTGTGAGTTTGAAGCATTGGCTTGAGGAAATGACATTTTTAAGCGTTGGTCTGAGTTCGAAACTCTATAGCGAGGGGTTTCTATAGCGTTGAGGTAAGGCACACGGCGAGTTAACACGGAGGAGTTCGAGTCTCGGTAAAGGAAACGTTTCGCTGGTTGAAACCTTGCTTGTTCATGTGTTATTTTAATATATCAGAGCATTTTGAAAGAAAATACAAGAAAGTATGTGCTGTTGAAGTTTCTCCTTATTTGCCCTGGGTGTTCAATTCTAGAGAAGTTCCGGTTTCTTTAATCATGATGTAATGAAATATCTCGCATTCGTTGATATATATTTGAAGAGACTTTCTGAGACACCTCTATCGTGAAATGGAGCTACAGAATTAAAGAGGACAGTGTTTTGCATTTTCTTTATATATCTTCTTCCAAGAAGTTGCGGCTCCTAAACGAAAGGGAGTTTAAAGAAAGAAAATGTATGAAATAGAGGAAAACACGAAGCTGTCAGGTTTGTACAAGACATAACTTGCTTCGCAAATCTTTATTTTCCCTTCAAATAACTGTTTTAATTTCCTTTTAATTTACTACACACGTTGGTTAATATATTGGAACTCAATAATCACCCGAATAACATGCACGCATGACAAAGAATACTCACAGCACCCATGGATCAGCTGCTCAAACAAAACATAGTTCTGCAAGGTGAACTTAATCAATTGAACTGAAAATTGATGAGTATAGCATATCTGCGTTAATTACTGTTGATGAATCTGAGGCCTGATAGTATTTTTGATTGTCTGGTAGCTTTTTTTTGCACTTCAGATTCACCTAATTTGAATGAATGGTTATGAACGGGAATAAAATGAAAGATTACAATTAATGTATGAACATGTGTTTTAAAAGGTTTGTGAACAAATTTTTATTACATAATCTAATAAAACTATTTTATTCATAAATAACATTGAGTACACACGCTAGCTTCGCTGATTACGACAACTCGACCGATTACGAGGACTATTCTCTGGAGTTATGTTTTGCAAAAATGGTGAGTGAGCGCACAGGGCTCCACTTGATTCGACTGCTAATGAAAGACTGTTCTTTTCTTGCCTTCAGTCCAGGAGCGCACGGCAACGTCGGCAACGCTGCTCGGTCTGTGCGCATGAGCGTTAGACGCTCTATATTGAAATGAGCGTTTTTGTAACTACTGTAAAGATGACAAACGCATCAGTCGATGTCATTTTGTGGCCGTTAATTTTATTGATTATTTAGTGTTTCCTAGCGAGACGGTTTCATTCGTCCCGTAAGCGTAGTGCAGTTTTGTCACGGGAGAAGGCGAAGATCTTCCCTCGTTCAATATTGATACCCGCTACCGTCCTATACGTCGTCTAGTTTGGTTCCCCACAAGCAGATATCTCCCACCAGCGAGAAACTTCCTCACCCGGATCCAGCTCTTAACTCCCCACATGTGTGGTCCTGTAGTTCATGAGAGTGTAAGTAAGGGGTGAGGATAGGACAAGGAAGAGGAAGGAAAGATCACGCGTGGTCCGTAGCCCATTTGTTAAGGTATTGTTCCGGCAATCACATAGTTTGATAAAAACCACGGGAAACCGATCCGACCATCCGGCCGCTGAAATTCTGCTCCTCAAAGCGGCAGAATTTGACACAGCTATCAAGCTAATGTTGAAAATTCGCCCACCGCCGGGACTCGAACCCTATGACTGGAGGATCGAAGGCATTGTAATGACATCAGTTGATTCCATGAGCCTCCTAAGCTCGATGCGGTTTCATAGCATTCTGGGGATAAAGAGCCCATTGCACTACAGGACTTTTTTTCCCACTACGACGCAAAGATCATTTGAACTCGCACTCCTTAATTTAATAGATTTAGGGTAAACCACAGGATAATGAAAATATTAAAGAATATTAATGTTCCGGGGTAATTACATTTATTACGCAATAAACAATATTTTTTTCGTATTCCTGCTCATGATGTTCATGAGGAGCAAACATGGGGCAGTTGAATATATTACGCGAATGCCGTAGCTCGTCAGAGCCTGCCCCAGTCAATGGGGAATCGGATATGACCGCCCTAAGTGCCCAGCCGCTTGGAGCTGGTTGGCGTCGGATCTTGTGCGGGAAGCTTATTTGCGTGCCTCCGAGTAACGCACTCGCCGCTCCTTTGCCACAGGCCCGCGATTAACCATCAAAGCACGTCCGCTCTGTAACGACGTATACTGCAGTGGCCACCTCCCTCTGTCTGCTTTACTGCTTCCACCGCCATCCATCTCTGTTGCTTGGTCGTTGCCACTCTTGGTGGTAGTCGAATAGTTTTGATTTCGACCCAACTGTAATTTTTGCTGCTTCTATGTAAACGCTGTCTTGGCGACTATCAACTCAAATATTTATTATTTCCACAACGATCCCCCACATCACAACCACTTCCACTTTCATCACTATTACCTCCATGACTACTACTATTAACCATCATCAACACCGCTACAAAATGCAATGCTAAACGACAACTATGACACTACAATTACAATGAACAATACATTAATCTTTGTTTTCACCCCCCCATAAATACCTCCCCCTCATAAAAACAACTATTGTTGCTTGCTTCCCTTTTCCAACACCGTCTCCGCCACAAGCTCCACTTCCAGCATTGCCATCTCCACGCAATGCGCTACTTCAACTGCCCCCTCTTTCCCGCAATTCGCTAACCATCAGTCGGTTCATTGATTGATTCGTGATTCCGAGCGCGTCAACCACGAATTCATATGTTTCGAAAGTGTAGTACATGCTTTTTCGCGAGAGATTGCAGTGATCATCCCTTGCTAAATGGTGACATCCGGTGCCGATCTACAGGTTGGATTGCTGGATTTACCCCAACCAGGTATCTCCCACCAGCGGAGCGCTGCTTCAACCTGGACATGCTCCAAGTACCAGACGGGTCTCTCGACACGAGTGCTAGTGTAGCGCTTGTAAATGTTAAGGGTGAGGATAGGTAAGGAAGAGGAAGAAGAAGTCGCGCGAGGTGTTTGGTCTGTTTGCTAAAATAATGCTCCGGCATTGGCCTGGTGTTGATCGGAGAAACTACGGAAACGTACGATGAGATGCTAGAATTCTCCTTCATACAGCGGCAGAATTCGACCTAGCTAAGTGGCTAGGGCCAAAAGACTTGCCACCCTAGGGGACTCGAAACCTATGACTTCCCGGTCAGAGGCACTACTCATCAGGCGGTAGCATCGCGTTCGCCCTCTCCTCCGCCGTCCGAGTTGCGAGCTGTTGGCGCGCAGGCGGGGCTCGCGCGCGTTCTGCCAAGAGCGGGCGGTAATTTGTCTTCATCTGGCGGCAATCTCGGTCGGAGTGCCCGCCGCTTGTTGCATTATGCACAGCCTCTCCCCCCGTCCGCGGAAGGATCCGTTTGAATACGCTCGCTTCCCACCTGCCACTTCGTCCATTGCACATCGACCTGCCTCCTCACCCTTTACCCGACGTCGCCCGTCTTTGTCTTCACCTCTCCTCTCCCCGTACGTTAGCCTTGTTTTCCGACCGGGCGCTCACCCCGTTCACCTTCCGATGACCGGAAGGATTTCCGTGCGCTTCTCTCCACTCTTCGTCTACCGTCCCGGCCAACATCGCAAACCCACGAGCGCTAACGAGACATATCGCCACCCAGAGGTACCCTGTCACACCCAGAAACACCCGGAGAAACACAGGAAAACTCAGCGGCACCCACCGGCAACCATTGACTCTCGCCAGCACCCACTGACACGCGCCAACACGCAGCGACAACAGAGAATCCGTGAGACTCTCCGTGACATACAGTCATCTAGCGATACCCTGCAAAACACAGCACCACCCACCGGCCACCATTCCACCTCACCGGCACCTTTTAGCACGTACTGGCACGTACTCAAACACACCGGCGTCTAAGACACTCGCCTACGACCCTATCGACCCCCAAGGACGCTTAACGATTTATTTGACACTCTCAAACACTAAGCGACCTACTCCTACCCTCTCATTACCTTTCTACCAAATTCACAGCCACCCACACGTTCGTCTTCCGCTCCGCGTTCAACCTCCTTCCCGTCTTCCTCTACGCGTTCAACCTCCCTCCCGTTTTCTGCTCCGCGTTCATCCTCCCTCTCGTCTTCCGCTCCGCGTTCATCCTCCCTCCCGTCTTTCGTTCCGCGTTCAACCTCCCTCCCGTTTTCTGCGAACTGTCTTCCCCTCAGCAACAGCCGGAGAAGGCGTACCTCCGCTTGCGATCTCTTACTCACTTTCCTCATACATCCTGAGGTTGATTTCTGCGATGGGAGGAAGCCCTGAAACGACATCCTCTTGGCTTCGTGGTTAGTTGGCGTCTGCCTGTAATGCATGACTCGCGTCGTATTTCTGCGGTGACAGGAATATCTACATTATTTAGAAATTCCGAATGGCTGATTTGATTTGATTTATTTACAGTCGCATCAACTACATAGAGTTATTAGTGACTACCTTAATAATACACAATCAGTACAAAATAACACATTAACTTAGAATTTTACATGTATGGTTATATATTGTTACACATTTCAATTTCCTTTACAAAGCAAATGA
>BOPP01000088.1:1896764-1930577 GCA_017312745.1 Gryllus bimaculatus | reverse complement strand
CGCATATTTTGTTCACTTCCATCTATATTAATAGATTTATATTAATCTGTTACTTCATCAACTAATTGGTTACTGCTAAGAAAGATGCACACTCTGCTGTTTGAGATCTTGGAAGCGTAAATTATGTTTCAGTATTATAGTAGCTAAGGCTTCTACATACCTTTCTAGAGATGTACTGTAGTCTTATCTATCAATTATCAAACCTTGCTCTTTGTCAGGATACATAGAATTTTGTACGATATTACTCCAGTTTGTGCACCTGGAAGGTTGACCTGAGGCGGGTTGGCTCCTGTAGTCAGAGGCCTTCCCTTCAGCCGATGCTTCATTCGAGGTAATTTCCCGTTAACTTGTCCCCCCGTAGGGAAGGAAGAGAGAACGGTTTTATACTTCTCTGTAGTATTTGCTGATTAATAAACTGTCCACAATTAACACGCAGACTAAGGAAAGTCACAAGCTTACTGCGTAACACTGTGCTGTCACTGTGCGCAGCGCGGCGCGATGTTGACTCGACGGCTGTCTGTGAGGGACTGCCGAATGGCGGAGCTGCAATAAGTACTCAAAAGGTGATTTGAAACAATATTTCTATTACAACAGTTATTATCCTTCTAGACAAAATACATCTGAACAAATTTAAACAATTTGCTTGTTTCTGGAATGTTCATATTTTTCTGCAATGCAGTCTTGTATAGAAAGCATTATTTCTAATCAACTTTTGAGTGCTTTTAGCGGCTCTGCCATTCAGAATATCCAAGTATATTCATAGACAAGAGATACTTCAAATTGTCTTAAGAGCTGATTTTCGAAGTTTGAACGTTTCCTCCCCGGACATCCTGTATATAATCTGTGTGAATATGTATGTATAATATTATAGTACGATTTTGTAGTATTAAAAAATTATGATTAATTTCAAAATAAATATTGAAAATGTGAATTCACTTTCTTCTATTTTCCATATTTATTCTCACTTTTTCCTTCACTGCCTCAAAATCCTGAAATCATGTCACATTTATTTTCTTGTCAATTGACTTTCTGTAAATACATTAAAACGCGGTACATTTTTGGTCAAATACATACATCTTGATTAGCGGCGAGCAACGGACAACACCAGAGGCGAGAAGGCGCGAGAAGGCGCGAGAAGGCGGCGAGGCCGACAGTTAGTGCGGAGAAAAGCTTGAAAGAGAGCGGAGGGGTTTTGACGCGTTCAGTGAATAGGAAGCAAATCGAAGTTAAATTACGGAGTAAACAGTATTTAAGAGTGAACCAAGTGTGATAGTGACCGGTAAGCAATATTGCGAACTTCAGGAAGTGGGATAAGAGCTGGAAACTGCGGTAATATAGTGAAACTAACAGACCGCGTGGCCGGTGATGGTAGTAGTTAGTGGCCACGTGCATACGCGACTGTGTAAGAGTGAATAAGGTTGAACTGAGAAGTTGTGAAGCCAGGGGCAGCTGGGATAACGAACAAAAGGGTGACGGACAGTGATAGTGGGTATCGCACACCCGATCTGAACGACCCTCGCAACGACCAGGGCTGGAGCCAAGGTGCCATCGCGTAACCGTTGCGAAGAGCTGGGGGGAGGCGCGGGCCTCCGAGCGAAGGTCGACCACCCGACGGGCTCCGAGGCGAGCCGAAGGTCGCCGATAGCCGCCGCCGCCGGGGGAACATCCAAGAAGGAACGACCGGTTCGTGGAACTTACGGTATCGCGTAAACTTGAGCTCACAGGAAAGTTTTGGTACCAAAACGAGAAATCACTTGATTGAAAATGCACTAATTTGTGTTCTCTTAGTAATAAATTGTTTATTTGTTTGAAAACTGATAGTTACGTGTTTTGTTCCAATGCTTTTGCCAAACCCTAGAGGCCCATTCACGAGCAAAGACACTTGCCCTTTCAAAATAAATGTAGTGAACAGTACCGCATTGAAGGTACGTCACAAAATATGTATATGTATATACATATATATATATATATATATATATATATATATTAATAAATAAATATCAAAACCAAAACAAACAATATTGTATGTGTCCTGGGGTCTTGTTGATTCGCCCTCGCCCTCCGAATTCGTTGTCAGTGGATCAACTCCATTGGGGAACTGGAAATGGTGGCGTCCCAATCCTACTCCGCTGGCTCCCTCCACAATGTCAATGTTCGCAGTTATTCTCTGTTATGTTCCCGAACGGCAGACGCATCTATGCCCGCTGTGTACGACGGGTGCTCTATGCCCGGTGGTGAACTCTGTTGGGTGCTTCCTTCATTGATGGGTATTTCCAGGTGCGTCGAGTGCTAAGTTTGTTATTCCCGTAAGTGTAGTGCACGTTTTGTTCGCAGTTGGTGGGGGTGAATTTTCCCCACTGGATGGGAAGACCTGAAGCCGATCTGCACGTCGGCTAGCGGGATTTTCCCGAATCAGATATCTCCCCCCCAGCGGGTACCGCGCCAGCAAGGACCAGCTGATCTCTCGACATTCCCTTTAATGTGGGTGCAGTGCGCGTGAGTGCCAATAAGGGACGAGGATATGACAAGAAAAAGGAAGAAATGATCACGCGTGGTCAGTGGCCCATTTGTTAGGGTAATGCTCTGGCATTCCCCTGGTGCTGGTCGGAGAAACCACGAAAAACTACCTACGAATATTAGAGCGTCCACACATTAGAATTTCCATTCAGACAGCGGATGAATTCGGCCCAGTTATGTAGCTGGGAATCAAAATCAGCCTGAGAAAGAGAGATATAAAAAGTCAGAGGGACAGAGGAAGAGAGAGTGTGTGTTTGTGCGGGTGGGGGCGCGAGTATGTAGCCAGTTCATGCTGGCTGACTTGTCGTGTTGCCCAGCGTCAACATGGGCACGACAGACACGTCCCACTACCGCACGCACTCACAGGTCAGGTTCGGACACACATATACATACAATATTTTTCATGCATTGAACATATATTTACGTTAATCAACATAATAACAATTATTAACTTATGGGCGGTTGTGTCACAAATTGGTTTGAATCCAATACAAATTTCTTCCTTCACTCAACATCTCCACACTCGCGCGTACCTATCCAGCAGAAGGTCCAAACTGGTTGACTTGTCTTCCACACTTTGATGAGGGTGCATTCTCTCACACACATATACATACTTTTTGAACGTTAAACATTAATACTTAGTCTAATTCTACCAAAACTTATAAACTACAAACTACTAACTAACTTAAATATATTCAATAACAACAATTGTAATCTAGGTTATAAGCTTTTACAATAAATAATTCCTTGGTTAATACTTCCCAGCACTCTTGAAAAATATATTGACCTTCTTTACTGCATCTGTGAATAAAAAATTGTCAGTAATTAAAAACTGGAAAAAATTTCAGCCTTTAATTGCTTATCAAATTGCATTGTGAAAAGATTTCTTAGTGACAAGTCGTGTAATAAATGAAATTAAGGAATTTTGGAATTATTGTAATTAGTGAAAACATTCATTCATTCTACTGAATCGTCACACAAACTACTAGTGGTTTATAATAGTACATACATTCTCGTATTATTTGTAACTTTTGGAGTTTTTGAAAATTGAGAGAAGTCAACGAAAATGATATGTGTTATTTGTTCTATCCGAAACAAATCTAACGAAAATTTCGGAGCCGTTATCTGGAATTTCTTTCATAATTTGCCGTAATTCAAGCTAATGTACATTACCTAATGTAAAGACCTAAGTTTTTAAAACAGATTTAATTAACATTAATTAATGAAAATTATAAAAAAAACTTTTTTTAATAACCGCTCTATTTTTTAATTCTACGAATAGACCAAGATATTCTTATAATAATGGTGTAGGTCTCATTTTCGTTGAACTTCCTGAATTTTCAAAAATTGGAAATTATAAATAATACAAGAAAGTATGTACTATTGTACATTCTTGGCTATCCGGAATGAGCCGCGTCTCGGTCAATTGTACTGACGTTTCGGCCATCCTACTGTGGCCTTCTTCAGAGCTATACTGTATAGCCACAGCAGGATGGCCGAAACGTCAGCACAATTGACCGAGACGCGGCTCATCCCGGATAGCCAAGAATGTATTGACTCCGGCCGCGGAAGCCTACGAACGCAGAGTTGAAAAGAGTTGTAAAATCAAATACTATGGAACGTTCCGAGACCGCAGTTTAAATTTCTCTGGTGACGTCAATAGTGAATTTGAAAAACAATAGAAGGATTTTGGAGCCACGATGAAATATGTAGTCTGTTTTACTGAAAACAAAATTGACTTACTCTGGAGTGTTCACGACTAGTACATGTACGCTATACCAGTAGCAAGCTTGAAACGAGCAAAACACCGCCGCACCGCGGAGGCAGAGTGGTCATCTGACTGGCCTTTCACCAAATACTTTTCAAGTATGACTTTGTGAAGTCATCCTTAATTTTAAGACTCGTTTTAGGTCATGAGGTGTTGTGCGTCGTTTCGCCATCCTAATTGAAGCAATGCTTAGTGAAGTATAACTTAAATGCATCCACTGATTGGTTGGTGAAGCTGGACTCTGGTAACCAGGCAGTGACCATAACCAACTTAGTTTGAATTGGTTATGCATTGTACTTTGGTGCAATTAGTTATTTTTATTGATTATTCGTAATGGGGAAAAGAGAGAGGAGTGCGAACTTTTTATCATCAGAGAAAGAAGTGCTCATTAAATGTATGAAAAAGTACATTTATATTATAGAATATAAAGTTACAAATGGAGGAACACACCACCAAACAAATAGTGCGTGGGAAAACATTTAAATCGTTACTAAAGCAACGAACCACAAGGAATGAAATGAAATATAACAAACATTAAATAAAGTTGTGGAGATGGGTAAGTTTAGGTGATAAGGGAAATGCAATAAAAATTACTAAATGCAAAACTTTGAAGTTGACAGTAGCTACGGGATCATGTAAACATAACCTACAAAACACCGGTTGTTAGGCAATTATGTACCAAAATATTGAAATGCTCATTTCGTTAATGATATTGACTATGGAATAAATATTGAAACTCCAGCCGGTTTTCAATTAGCTCTAAAATTTGTAGTGTTATTATCTTTGATAAAAAAGGCAAAAATTAGATACCAAAATCCTTTTCATCCAGCTCTTCGAAGTATGGATATCGTTCCCGTATTCACCTCAATCTGGGAAAGGACCAAAGTCTGTCAAATCTCTCTTTACAAATGTCACAGCAATCACTTAAGTGTTTTTGGGGCATAAAGCACGACTTAAAATGGGTAAGTGCAGCTGAGATGTATGTTGAAATTTAAGTCGAACTCATTGGTTAACTTCACCTTGCAGGGTATGGTGAAACTGAAACGTCTCCTAAGTCTACCTTAAAATTCTTAAGACGAACTTAAAATTTTAAGTAATGTTGTGAAACAAGCCGTTAAAGCTCCAGTGCGCGGGTTCAGTGCCGGCTACGAGTCGTAGATTTTCGAATGGTGGAAAATCCGACTGTGTCTATGACGTACTTGATACATAAAAGAATCTTGGCAGATGCCCGACAAAATTAAATGATTCCGATATTTTCCCGTCCAAATGATATCGCACGTGCTCCCAACCAGATACTGTTAACTCGGATGTTGCTAACTGGGACCGACATCTATCGGAGAAAATGAAAGTCAAAAGCCGGCGCTACAGGACAACTACTGAGCGCTAGCATGTGATTTCCCAGACTCCGCCAGTGGTAGTGTTCAACGGAAGCCTTTGTCCAATACACGTGCGCTTTTTCCCGCAAAATAACCCGTACATTAAATAAAAATGAAACCCTTGCAATCACAAATAGCGCAGTACGATTACAATATTTACCAAAATAGGTTTTGTATATTTTGAAACGAGAAGGGAATTTAACCTGCTTGTGACTGAAACAAGACCTAAATTGTGGGCTCACTTTTAGTACAAAGTATCACGTCGTTAATATTTTTTTTCATTTATTCCTGCTTGACCCGATGGCCCTCAACAGCCCAGTACGATACTTGAGGGTACATTGAAATATATTAGCCTTATATAGGAAACATTATTCACAGATTAATACATTGGGTACACTTGGAGTGAATGTGCGAAGCCACATCGGATACATGAAGATCAGGGGGGTTGAATAACTGTCGCGTTAGTTCCCGCTTTAGTCTGTTGTGGTGAGGATTTAGTTTTTCGATTCTGAAATGTGCGACTGAAGGAATCTGGGGAATTTTAGGATAGAAGCAAGTGCATAGCGTTAATATTCGAGATTTGTTGTAAGTCCTGCAACAATGGTTGAGGTACCTGCCTTCAATTAACATATTGATTTGGTTCAAACCGTGATTTCTAATGTATGACTGAATTACATTTTTATTTATCGTATATTAACACTAACACTTGTATATCTACCAACGAGCTAGAATATACTACATGGAAGCGCATATATCTTTGAAGCAAAATGAAGCCATGTGTTTGTAGTCAAAGCAGCGCTCTCTGGGAAACTAAGTATTCTAGCATTACGTTTGGCGGTGGTTATAGACGCTGGTTATGAACGGTTACTCCCTGGTTAAGCCACCTCTCGAATGTTTTGACTTCAAAAAACATGGCGGCCACTAGTTCGGCGAGCCTTCACCAAGAGCGCTGAATCTATAGGGACATCCACTCTATGTAGTATATTCTAGCTCATTGATATCTACCAATAAAAAATGATAACGTATTTGAAATTACCGGTCAAGCAATTCTGTTGCCGTGAGAGTCTTCAAAAGTAATACAGGGACGGGCAAGGGAGGCGGTCTGTGACCAAGCATGGTCGTCGGCGGGTGCCATGGTGAGAGTGGGAATGTGGACAGAGGCTGGGGAGTTGATGAGAGTGGGAAAGGGTGTGGGGGCGGGGTCCATGGTGGGAGTGGGGACGAGGGCCGGGGCTGGGGCGGGTGCAGGGACGGGAGCAGCAGTGTTGGTGTGGGCGGGAGAAATACTGAATTTGCGGATTGGGGGTCTGGTGTGGGTGGAGTTGATGGACAAGTTGGGGTCAACAGCCGTTGCAGGGGTGTATTGACGGAAGCGCTGCGGTGGACAGGACATGGGGGATGGGGTAGTGTGGGTGAGTGATATGGGAGGGCTAAATAATACAAAATCTTTCAGAAGGTCCTCGGTCATCACTTCTGAGGTGAATACTTGTCGCTTATCTGGACGTTTCAGCAATGAGTGGCTCGGCCTGTTATGAACTAAGTTCTGCAAATACAAAATTTCTACATTAAACGTGAAACAAAATAAATAGAGACGAATAATAATAATAACAATAATAATAATAATAATAGTAATAATAATAATGACAATAATAATAAAAACAATAGTAATAGTAATATTTTTTAACAAATAAAGAGATAATGTATAAGTAGATAAACAAGAACAAACCAGGGAAAGTTTGAATAAAAATTTGTGATCCTTGGGGTTGTTAAACTGTGATCGCTATAATAATTTTAATATAAACTGTATTTTACAGTTTCCATGAATATGAATTTAAGTATTGAAAACCAAAAGTTACGTAAAGAGAAATAAAAAAATAAAAACCAAAGATTGAACTTTTTTAAATCGCTTTTATTTAATTACAGTGGTAACCAAGTTCTCGGATAAAATGTCGTTCAGGAATTACGTAACGTACCCCTAACAATAAAAATATCCATTTCAAATTGGCAGGGCGTCGAGTTTATTGAGATCGAGAGAGAAATATCAATTTTGTCTGAAATATCAAAATAGTCTGAATGGTTTAGTCGCTAGCATTGACCACAGGCAGACAGACGTTTTACTGCAACAAATTTTTGCGTATCGAGGACCTACAAAACATGAATTTTGTCTACTTAACGTTAGACGAAGCAATTTACATCAACTACAGTATGTATATACTCTTTTGTTACCAGGCCCAGCGATACGAATGTTTCTATATAAAAAAATCGGAGATTTCCGGCTCACTTATACAATAATTTCTCTTCCTACGCATCAAAACATGAAAGTAAAAAGTGAACAAACAAATCCATTTGAGAGCGTAGTCTTCCTCGGCCGGAGTCAGTATTTACTTGGCTGGCCGGTTGACGCCGCCTCCATGGCGACGGTGCGACCGAAACGTGTCGGCACCTTCGCCATGGACGCGGCGTCTCCCGGACAGCCAAGTAAAAAACCATTTGAAATGTCAATTCAGGCGAAGACATAAACTTGTCATATAAAGTAAAGTTGTTCCTCCCTTAAAAAAAGCATTTGGTGTAGTTTGTGCTCCTTATTGTTACTGCTACACGAAATTTACACTTACTGTTTTTGCTACAAGGAATGAAACACGAAGAAAGTTTCTGATTTTTTTAGTGCATATTCCTCCATGCGTGGACGTGTGAGGTAGGACAAGGCAAGTACAATGTATCGCAATGGGCCCTATTAAACGGAAAGATACTGTGATTCTGTGTTATAGCCTACGGATGGGATACATTGCCTCCTGCACCGGAGTTACTTGGGGCCTCGATATTTTTTTTTCATTCAAGACAAAAAATACAATTCAAATTAAGCACTGTAAGTAATTTGCGAACATTTGAAATAAGGGACTCTGTGTAGCTACTGCTCCACGTTCCTTGGATTCTCTGGGTGACTCTGTAATAATGCAACCAGAGAAAATGCTATTCGTAATGACTGGCGTACGTCAAGAAATTTAGCAGTCCGCTGTCTGTGAATATCAATCGAAACAAGAGTTGTAGATAAAGATTGCATATTCGAAGAAAAATTTATATTTCTTATTTTTGCTTTTTTTTCAAATAGGAAGGCAGTGTAACGAAAAATATTGAATAACACACGACCGATCGCACAAATTACGGACCAAAACTTCACCCGTGTCCGTTCCTTTCTCTGTATGGGCCTAATGACGTTCATTCCTACAGGCGTTGGTAAATTGGCTGCTTCCTTTTGACAAACGATTCCGAAGTGGCAGCAAACTCGCGGTGCCGCCAGAGGGGTTCTGAAAGGCAACTGCATGCGTGCGTTTGCTACAACTCCGAAATCGCTCGCCCAAAGGCAGGGGGTCAAAGGAGGGGAGTCGGCGCTCACCTTGGGGCCCACGGGCGGGGCTCGGGAGCCTCCGGCAAGTGTTCCCGAGGTGCGGCACCCCGTGATCCCTTGCGGCACCCCGTGGCCTCTCGCTGGGACCAGCCGGGCCCCGGGCAGCGGAGTGAAGGCGGGTTTGGAGGCCAAGCGGGGGCCAGGGCGGCCGAGGGGTTGCGCCATTTTTCGGGGCCAGTCGTAGTGCGGGTCGGGCGACCCGCCCATCACCTGCTTGCGCAACTCATCCGCAAACGCCCCCGGCACCGCCTTTCCCTCCGCCGCCTCCGCCGCCTGCAGGGCCTTCACCGCCGCCGCCGCCTCCGCCGAGGCCGCTGCCACCGCCAGGTCCTCGCGCTGTTGCGTCGCTGACAACGCCCGCCGTGCTTCCTGTATGCGCAGCACGTTGTCTACTGCACGCCCCAAGCTGCCGTTGCAGGCTCCTGCTCAACAGAAGCCACAGCACCGCTCGTCACACGCATCGAGACTCACAAGTCACACTTGCACATCCAAACACTAATTTGAATGTCTTCCACAAGTGTTAATGTTCTACTAGAGGGAAAACTACTGTTTCTGATTTCTGTAGGCAATTTCACAAAACTTTACTTAAATCATACATTTATATTTTACAGACATGGGTTTTTATACATAACATTGTTGTTTTTTTGTTGTTGTTTTTTCTTCGCAAGTGGACTGGACGTGTTCTTGCTTATTTCCCCTCTCATTGTCAGTTTTCAAGTGATATTGAGTTACGGCTTCCTGTATCATCATTATTCATAACTTAATCACATGGGGTTGATTCACTTAGCGATTGCTGCTCACAGCGCATGATCTCGCTTTGCAAATCTAGCCCATGTACCAGAGGGGATTTTGTAAAATTTTGTAGTATAACAATAAACAAAGTGAACGGCATATTGTTTTGACCTAAGAATAATTTGTTACTAGTAGAAAATGTGCGTCATTTTTAATTCACAAACACTTGCTTGATTCCTGGATATGTAACATGAGACACTTACGTAACACATTGTAAAGGAATCGGCGGTCGGCGTCTGGGAAAAGCCGCACCAATCGGCGATAGTCGAGAAAGAGCGCAAAGGAGGCGTTGTGCTGAGGCGGCAGGTCGATCAATCGCGGATTACGCCATGCAGAGTACACCTTCTGACGCGCCGTAAGCGTCGCCTGCCCGGTTGGAGGTGGCGCCGGTGACGCTCCGTTCCTTACCTGCCACGAGCACACATTCAATGAAAACACAGTTATACACTACGAGTCAAATGAGGAGGTTCCAAGTTCGCTGTCACGCGCCATTGCCGCCACCTAAACAACAGCGAATCGAAATCTGTGCGCCGACTGAAGTGGACAGGACATAGTCTGATGTCACAGCAGTGCCTGGTAGATCCTAGGGTTAGAATCCCAACTAGTAGGATTTCCGACACGAGCTATTTTTTTTAATTAAAAGAATTAGATGGTTGGAATATGCAATAGAAAGTATATTATACTCCGGTATCTATCCACATTATTTCATCCAATAATAATAATAATAATAATAATAATAATAATAATAATAATATAACAAGATACTAAGGTAAAAAATGGAATATCCAGAAGAAATAAGGTAACAAATGTAGAAAAATTTGAAAAGTTCTTAACATCTACGAATAAATGCGTACAGAATTAAAGAAATTACAACAAGAAAAAATAATTGTATTACTTTATACTTACTTAATATACTTTACAATAGACAATTCATTCATTTGAAGATTGTAAAAAAGCTGACAAATGTCACATATATGGTAAAAATTGTAAAGATAATTAGGTAAAAAATGGCCGTTTTCAGGCGCACGTTTACAATACGTTCTCTTCTTGCGAAGTAAATAAAAACGTAGCTTAGAATGACAATAAAACGAGTGCAGTAAGACGTCCAGCTTGTAATTCATGTAGGTTAAATTAAAAACTACCGCAATTTGTTGCTATTCACAACTTTAGATATGATTCAGAAATATGTTTACAGTGGCTTTTAAAATTCAGTGAAAATGATCCATATATTCCTATTCTACCAAACATAACAGAAATGTATATCATATTGTCAAAACATGTTATGGTAAGCCATACATCATCCGAAATGATAAATCAATAATAAATGATAAATCAAACCAGTTCTAAATTTTCAAAAAATCACAAAAAAATTATAGGAGCATGTGAATTGTTAACATATCAATACAAAACTTGTACAAATATGTAATATTATCAAAAATGTTATTCAATTTAGATTCATAGATATGTTTCAGTTTATTAGCAAAGGTTAATATCAAATAGTAAAAAATGTAGGTGAAGTAAATAGCTGCAATTGTTTAAAACGTAAATCAAAGCAAGAAATACAAAATGTAAGATTATTATCAACAAATAAATATAATACATTAAAAACTAAACAAATTCTAGAAATTTTTATTACACAGTATACAAGCCAATTAATTACACAAAATTTGAAAGTATTTGCAAAGCACTTAAAAAATTTACATCTTGTAATACAAAACAATTTTATCCATATGATTGAGTTATTTGATATGATAAACTTAATTCAGATATACCATTCAATAAAGTTGAATGGAATTCATATTTAAAAAAATAAACATTTTGATTACTGATATGTAAAAAAGTATATACAAATTTAATTGTTAAAATTTTGATTATTATTATTATTAATATTTTATTTTAGAAAGTATTTTACTATAAGATATTTGAGAACTTTGGAAAATATGAAAAAATTATCAACTTGATCCTGTTTATTACATATTTGCACTTCGTTTAGCAGATTGTTCAACTTTAAAATTAATGAGAGAATCTTTACATTTAATTTCGGATCAAAATTAATAGGATATGCATTCATCTGGTGTATGAGGTATTACATTTATAATTCCACACAGCTATACACATGCAAATAATTGCTACATTATTGATGAATGATCTGAAAAACAATACAAAAAACATACATCTCGCATTCTTTGTAAATGCTTGGCAACATTATACCACTACACAAACCAGCAAGTGTTTGCAAGCAACCAATTTTTTTCCTGCTCAGACACTCAAACGCCGATTATCAGAGTTAACGTGCTGGCACTCATGCCACTAATTGTGAAATTGTAAAGAATTTGAGTCGTTTTTTGAGAAAATTTTGAATATGTTCGGGGGCTTCCTGTAAAGTAGCCCCAAATTTTAAAGAAAGTTTTTCAAGGTCGCAGCGCCTCGAGTCGAGCCACATCGGCCGCGGAAGTGATTTCACAAACCAAAATATCCATTTCAATCTCCCAAAGCCGTGATTTCATTCAGAATATTGAGGAATATCAATTTTGAAGATAATCGGCAGAAGGTGTAGACGCTAGCCTCACTGACAGATACACAGGTGGATAGCCTTTTTGTCGTCAATCGATTTTTAGGTATCAAGGACCACCAAACATGGATTCTGACTATACAACGTGTGTGATGAGTTAACTATAGTATTATATATGAGGTATATAATATAATATAGTATTATAGATATAATAGGTAATAATATAGTATATGTGTGTGTGTGTGTGTGTGTGTACTATTTGGTGGAATTGAGCTATCAAAATTAGTAATGTGTAAGTTATATTATAATGTCTTAAAACCAAAATATGGTGATAAAGCAATAGATACTAATTCGTTTACTATATGTTGAAATCGATAGTTTCTTGGTGATGGTGGTGGATGACTGCGTATTGAATATTTTCGTGGCATTTTCTGGTCGATCTCGTCATTCCGGATCAGACAATGGATCGACAGTAGAATAAAGCCATTCTTGGGGATGTGTTCGTTCCTATATCCATAACGTGTTTCCTCAGCAAGACGGCAACTACCAGCAGAACTATGCAAGGCGTCTTACAGCTCGCAGTGTACGTCCGTGGTTCTGGGAGCACCGTGATTAGATAACAGTACTTCCCTGGCCGCCAAACTCTCTTGTTTTAAACCCACTCAATAACCTGTAGGACCATTTTGATCAGGCTGTTTGCGCCATGGATCCATTACCGAGAAAATAGCGTAGTTGGTTACACCACATCCCCGTCGGTACCATCCAGAACCTAACAATTTTCTGCACGTCTCAGCTGCACTCTGTGCTGCAAAAGGGGGTTACTCAGGATTTTGCCGGGTAGTCACATTGATGACTAAGATTCACACACACACAAATGTGTATATATATATATATATATATATATATATATATATATATATATGACAAAATGGTCATTAATATTGTGATACAATGATGGAACACAAACGTTACCCTAATGTATGTATGTACTGTATTTACGCAAATCTAATGCACCTTTTATAGAAATGTATTACTCAAAATTGTGGTGTGTATTAGATTCGATGGCGCATTGTATTCAAGTGCAAATTCGTTCTGTAGAACACCAGTACCTTCAATTTTTTTGCATTCCAAAGGATAGCTGGAGTTTTCAAGTTCAACTTTGATTCATTTATCTTTGGTCTATTATTGAGGGCAGATAGTTACAATATGGAACTGTGATAATAGTCGTTTTTAATAGCAACAGAAACTATAAGTCACATAAGTATATATAACAACAATAACTAAAGTTTATATCCTTGAGGATCAAGCATCAAGATTCCTTTATACATTTTCTAAGCGCGGTATACCGACTGTGAATTGGTTAAAAGTTTTTCAAAATCTCCTCTATTTATTTTTCATTTCATATTCCCGTTTCTGTTGCTATTTTTGTTGACACACACATGAGTAAAACTGGTTATCTTTCACTAGAGTTCATAGTAAAATAATATTCGGAGAGTGGCCTAACTCCTAAGACAGTTATTTGTTATTTATGGTTTTGGCAGCCTACATTACTATAGAAGTAGAAAATTCCATTGAAAATCCATGAAGAATATATAAAAAAATAAAGGTGTTCATAAAACGTTAACAAACTAAAAGGAATGGTTCTTGTTTATTTTATATAATGTGGCTTGCTATTGCTTATTTTATCTTTCCTTGCTTCAATAAAAAACGGAAATAATCTTCAAATTTTTATTGTTACAATTATTTGTAATGTAACAAATAATCAAAATTCATGATTTGAAGGATGGGGTTATAAAGAAATGAGGTGCTGCTAGAGGGAGCACTGCAGCAGCCTGATGGAAAATCTTTAGCAGCAATCTGGGCAACAGGGCAGGAATCTGTCCGCGGAGACCGGCCATTAGCAGTGGCATGGTCAGCCGTTGCAGGCGGGCCACCTTCAGCAGCGGGTGCGACAGGTGCAGCGGCAACAGCGGCAGCGGCAACGGCGGCAGCGGCCGCAGCGGTCACAGCGGCAGCAGATGGCCCAGCTGCGGCCCTCATCCACATCCACCCTTTGCAACTTCCACGGGATGCGGTGAGGGTTTGACCACTATACGAATTGTAAATACACAATGTAGCGTGACTATATACGATTTTCATGCAAAATATATCACAAAGTAGCATACAAATTTTATGTCACTTGATAATTTACTAATAGATTATTGCTGAATTTTTCCAAGTGGTATAAAGAAATATATATTTTCTTAATAATTAATTTAAAGAATGCCACAGACTATTTATTACAAAGACTATCCGTAATACTCATATTTTATGTTTGGTGTCAATACTGTAAGAAACAAGAGGAGCTACAACAACACATACATTATTTATTTTGAGATTTTTGAAAATGTAGAAAGTTGAGGGAAAACGATATCCGCTCCATTTTGATCTTTATGTGAGGAAAACATTTAAACAAAAAAATAGAGCAATTTTTGAGATTTTTTATCAATGGCATTAAATTCAAGAAGTGCTCGAATATTCAAATAATAGTACGTGACAATATTTCTAGATCTACAATTTGAGAGCCGATTTCACCTAAGGAAACAATATCATCAATATTTTAATTTTGCGTTTATTGATATTTTTTTGCTATTTTTGGAAATACAGAATTCTCCGAAAATTATATCAGTACCCCCCGTTATTTGCTATATTTGAGCAAAACTTCAAAGATAAATCTGAAACAGTTTTTTAAGAAATAATTGTTTAAAATTTGCTATTAAAAACGACTCATAGTTTTTAAAAATTGTAAATGACCTTTCTGTTTCTAATACTATAGTTGTAGGAACTACGGGCTGTTATAACACCATTAGTTTTAAAAAGCAAGCCCCCTCGTGAAAATAACTCCTAGCAAGTACACTTACACATTGCTTGCTGAGTTAAATAAAGGTTTCATAGTTCATTTTCGTTTCATTTCTGAAATATCCCATGTCCCTAAAAAGCGATGTATTTTTCAAATGACCCCTTGGGTAATACCATGGCGAGAGGAAACATTACAACATGGTTATTAATTACTGTTTTTACGAACGCCTGCGAAAAAGGTTTGCGTAGAATCTGCGATGATGTAATGATTTATCACATAAAATTATATTTTATGAACAATTCATTGCAACAGAAAAGCCTTATCATTATAAAGAGAAATATTGTGTCAGAAAAAGCCTTATCACTTATCATTATAAAGTATGCAACAATTTGTATTTGTAATAACGAATTCTGCATATTTGTATTTTTGTTCAATGATCTGTAATTCTCTTCTCTTTGGAAGTATTTATTGTGGTTGTCCTATTATTTTAAAAAAGGACTGAAAATTTTAAAACAATTAAATTAGTGATTAAAAAGAGAATAACAGGACATAGAAAAAGATAAAAAAAATTATACAAATAGGAAGTATTCAATATCCCAACAAAAAATATCTTACATTATAGAATGAATTTTGATTAGTTTCATATTTTGCCAGTATAACTCAACAGGAATAGGATATTAATACTAGAAACTCTGAATATAAAAACTCAGAATACTATGAATACAGTAAAAGAATCATAATAGTTAACGACGATTTATGAGAATATATTAAATATTTTTCGGCAATTACACATCCCCCCTTTCTAACATTAGGATAACTCAAATCAAAATTTCCTTCCCAACTTTCAACCCTTTCCTCAATTCCGTTACTCCATCTTCGCAACGACTCTATTTAAACGGTCATGTGGCTGGACTGCACCCCATCACGTACCAGTGGGGCGTCACTTAATAGGTGGGAAGACGTCCTTATTTCAGAGTAATGGTGGTGGGATCTCTCGGTGGTCGCCTTTGATGCACTTTCGTTTAAGAGTTAATTTGGTAGTTTGGAAGAAAATGGCGAAATATAGGGGTTTTTGGGATCCAGATTGCCACAATAGCCGAAGGAGAGATGCGGAAAAGACAAGGCTGTGTTCTTTCCCAAGTGATCCTGACTATAAGTGAAATTCAAAATTTGGCATGGTTCGTTTCGAATGGTTTCAAATTATTAGGAAAATGAATATTGTTGATTTATTTATTTACAAATAGGCCCTGGCTAACTTAAATAACATCAAGTTTTGCTAACATAGACTAATTTTAACAGTTATTAACAAATAATTTATAACAATGACTCTTAAATAGTTCTTCAAAAAACAAAATCAATATAACCAAATTAATAATTCTTTAACAGTTCATCTGATCATGAAATAACTTCCCTCAATTTATATAAGAAATTAAGTTTCTTGGTTATTTTGTTCTTAATATATTGAATACGATATTTAAAACATACACGGTCTTCTGTAATAACTGCAAGATATTTGTATGTTCTAACTCATTTCAAATTTTCACCGTTAAGCACAATTGATTGTCTTGATTCTACTTCTTCCCTAAATTTATCTTGCCCCATAACTATATACTTTGTTTTACAAACATTAACAGTCAAAAAATGCATGCCCAACCATTTATTAACCAAAGTTAATTCTCTATTAATCTAATACTATTCCTATATAGTTGTTTTTTATATAGTGTTATTATTTTTGTTTGCAATGATATTAAATTGAATGTTTTTTACTTAACAATTTATATATTACAAATTTTATTGTTGGTTTACGAAATGGCTGATGGTAATTAGGACCAAAACCTTGTTTTTTGTCTATGGAGGACATTAACAAGGGACGTGTGTGCATGACCTGGTGAATACAGAAACCTTATTTTATGAAGATAAGACAGAACTACATACCTTGAATTTCAATAATTTCATCTTGTAATACAAAACAATTTTATCAATATGATTGAGTTATTTTATATGATAAATTTAATTCAGATATATTACTCAATAAAGTTCAATGGAATTAAGATTTAAATAATGAACATTTTGATTTCTGATTTGTAAAAAAGGATATAAAAATTTAATTTTTAAATTTATTCTGATTATTATTATTAATATCTTATTTTAGAAAGTATTTTATTATAAGATGTTTGAGAACTTTGGAAAACATATGAAAAAATTATTAACTTGATCCAGTTTATTATATATTTGCACTTCGTTTAGCAGATAGTTCAACTTCAAAATTAACCTCTTTTTGTATTAGAGACCGCTCCCTACCTGCTGGAAAGAGAGTGCAGGGCCTGCTGGAGATGGAATTCATTCCAACTATGATACAAAATATAATGCAGTCAATTTTGGTAATCTCTTAGTATTGCTGTGTGGTAATTTTGGATTTCAAGTGATGTCATAATATATAGTGTTGTTCATGGTCCATTTATATTCATAATTGTCTGTTCAGGAAATAGACGGTTTTTGACTGGTTTTAAAATTAGTTAGTATCACTGTGAAAAGATTTGTTTCATCAATCACATTGGGTGGAGTGTGAGCTGTTGTGAGATGGTCAAAGCGTGAGTTCAGTGCAAGTAGTGGGAGACAGGGAGAGTTTTCACGAGTAATTTACATTGTTCTAATGCTGTCACTAGAACGAATATTATAAGAAGTGATACAAATCGTGTGGAAAAAGATGAGAATATGTTTGTGTGTGAATTAATCATGTATGTAAATCGACATGCAATACATTCTTAATTTCAAAGAGCCTTGTTTTTTTCTTTCAATATGTTCTTAATTAAGTCTGCAACAGACTAAATTGTCACAATGTTATGTATTTAAATATTGTTTGAAAAGTCAGTTTTAAAGAGTACATTTCATGAATTTTATCTGAATAAATACATTCATATGTGAATATTCTCCATTTGGTGGAAAGACAAAAATAAAAGGGAGGATCATGGTACAAGCACATTTTAAGTTATCTAATGTTTGAGTAATGAGAATCATTTGTATGAGTTAATCACCGATAATGTCTCTCAATTAGTTTCACATCAATGTGCATCAAAAAATTTATTTCGTAACTGAACAGACAATAATGAAATCTTTTTTAAATAATTGAAGACCTATTCAATACCCGTTACAAATATTATTAAGTGATTCTGGGTATTTCATCTATCTTTGGGTTTTCATGTGCTGTCCATTTAGTAACTTGCTGTGCTTTTGAACATTAACATATCAAATGAAATACTTGGATACTAGTGAAACCTACTACTGTTCTGAGATAAATCTAGTTGAAAGAGATTGAGTTAATTTTTTTTACTCAATGCCTCAATTTAGCTAGATTAAGAGTACACTTGTATCTTGCCGGTATGTTGTCATAAATCTTCGTAAACTATTTGGACTCTGTATTCATAATATTCTGAGTTTTTATATTCAAATTTTCTAGTATATAGAAATATTGATTAGTAGCAAAATACAAGCACACCTACCGGCAAATTTTTGTAATGTTTATGTTATTCCTTCCTTTAATGAATATTGTAAAAATCATATTGGTTTCGTCATTCTGAACTATGTTTATAAATAAATTTTCAGTTGTACCTGATGGAGGAGACAGAACAGTATCCGAAACGTCGTCAGATTTCATAAAATTGTTATAGAAAAATTGGAAGTATTTATTGTAGTAAATTTTAAAAGAGGGACTGAAAAATATATAAAATTACAAATATATTTATAATATATAATTGTATATAAAATACAATTATAGTACTGACAACCAATTTAAAACCTACATCTCATTAACTTACTGTGCCATAGGAATTGTGTTTAAATTCTACAGTATAGCATTTTTTATACTCGTCCTCACAAATATGGGAAGATTTTTACGAAGAACACAAAGTATTTTATGAAATGATTAATAGTATGATAAACAATTTAATAATCACACAGTATTTAAACACATAATGTAAAATATTATTTGACGCAAACTTAAGTGCAACAATGCACTGAAGGACAAAAGAAGATTCTAGATAACTAAACGAAGCATGGATGTAGCAAACGGGGAGCGGGAAAACCATTACCCTCCTCATTTGTAAGAAATAACCAAGAAGTCTGTAAGAAGGACTTTCAACTCCGTTATGAAAAGTGTGGGCAGCTAACAGAACACACTTAGCTTTAGCGACATCACGCTCTCAATGGGAGAAACGTTAAGGGCATTTGCGACTAATTGCCTCCAATTTCATGTGTCAAATGAACAGCATCTACACTTACTCGTACACAGAAAAAGGTTAATGGCATTTGTCATGTACTACATGCACAAGTTTTCTTCATATTCCACAGCGACTGCGCGGGGAGAGGAGGGCTATCTCACCGCTTATAAGGGCGTACCAACTATATGTACCAACTTTTCGCGCCACAACGTGGCATGCTGAATACGATTATTTTGAAGGCACGAGTGAGATGGAAGTAATTTCGATTGGTACTTGCCGTTACACGTCGGACAAAGTATTTCAATGGCCGTGCTTCAGTGGTGGGCAAGGACTAGGGAGCTCGTGTGTCTAAGGAACCTTGCGCGAGCAATACATATACGCGCGTTGTTATTGAGCACAAAAATAGTTAGTTCATTCATTCACCGCGCGATGTCGCTGAAACCAAGTGTGTCCGATTAGCTATAGAGGTTTTTTGAGCATACCTCACCATGCCTTCAACATCGGAGTTGCGTCGCTTTCATACAGAGATCGTATAAATAACATTTCGAGTGTTTAACTGCTTTGAGAAATTTCACCATAAAATAAGTATTGAAGCCATGTATGTGGGCATTTGGTGGCATATGAAATTTGTTCTCAAGATCTGGATGTTAGCAAGATTTTAAAATAATACAAATTTTCATAGGATAAGACAAAGAATGTATTCATGGTACCACCATTTCTTGATAAACAAATTTTGAGGTTATTGCACTATCACAATCCAACAACTTATTATATTTGTACAGATATTTTCTTAACTTTTAATAAAACATTTCACCATGAAACATCACTTTAATGTCATGGGTAGACCCCATTACACCTATCCCTTCTAAAAAAGGACTTGATGTCTCATAGCGTTCATCTTAAGCCCATCCTATAACGATCATTCCTGTCCATCTCGAATCGCGGTGAAAGATTTCGCGAAGAATTTGTAATAATAGTAGTGGCATCGTAATTGGAAAAAAACAGATGACTTGAAAACATACGTTTTCTGCTTTGCTTACCTGTTTACTGTTTCCGTCCATCGTAGACCACAAACTGCCAATGGAATACACTGATCCAGCTACCTGTCCAAATCTCAACCGAGAGGTTCTCAGCAAGAGCGACCCAGCACGTTCCGTTGACTTGTAAGAGAAGTCCGCTCGACAATGTATTGCAGTGGCGTGAATTGCTATTACTCGGGCAACTTTTCTTCAACGATGGATTGACGATTTCGGGTGGGGTGGGAGTATTAGTCACAAAGTCGGCCACTAGAGTATTTTAAGTAATGCCAACGTCTGTGAAATGAAAGTCAAAACTGCATCTTGTGCTTAACTTTTTCGGGAGTTTTAGGTGACTCCCTTGAAGGACCTAGACCTGACTCAGTCATTTCTTTCGATATTGACAATAAAACTGAACAGGGGTTCTGCACTATGAAAGCATCTGTCTTTGACTAGCTTCTGTTTTGCGCCAACGAAGTTTTAATGCTTGGAGGGTTGTCATCAATGCCCGCTGCGAGCTTTCGTCTTCAACTGTTTATTGAACAAGGGAGAGAGGATCAAGGTCATCGTTCAAGAAAAGTTGCGCGAGGAATACTACCTCGTTATCTAATTCATCAATTGTTGTCAGATTAAAAATGTATCGACTTGATCAACAGCTGTGACGCGTTATCCAATCAAAAGCTTCTTTATTGTCAAATTATCTTTTTTATTGTATTAATAGAAAGATGAGAGGTTCTTCTATGTTCTGGTAGAGTTTGAATCGATTTTACCGTCCAGTTTTTGCGTAACGAGACTGTAAAGTTTGCTGTTTTATCATGGGCTCTTAAGGTGACCTGAAATTTTAAGATTGTGAGAAAATTAACTGTTGAACATGCTTTTAAAAACTCTTCTTTTGGTAGCCAGCATCTCGAAGAATCAACATCCGCAATGTGAAGGAAATCTACCGTTTCAAATTGTGCAAAATTATAAGCCTAAGGGAGACGTTCGCGCGCTTTCTAGAGAGTTGGGACAATGACACATATCTCGGCAACACCGCGCGCTCAACGCGCTTCATTCAAATCGAATGACAAGATCTTGCAAAAATTGGTACATTCGTCTTATTGGTTTCCTTTTATGGATATAATGATTAGTGCGATCGAAAATCTTAAATCAATTAATATTCCCAATAATTCACTTTGATACTACTTCCTGAGAAAATGAGTTACCTTGAGAGTTAATAATTTTTTTTAAACATTCAGTACATTATTATTATTTGAATTGTGCCGTACGTCAGTTTCTTGCTCCTGAACAATGATTATTTATTCAATTATTCGAAAATTATTCACATTCTCTTTTTTATTATGGAGATACACAATACTAGTACAGTGTATCTTTTGCACCACAGATGCTTTCACAGAACTCAAAGTAACCATCTTTAGCATAGATCAGCACCTCAATCGTTATTGCTACTGAATGGGCATTCAATTCAAAAAGAAATAGACTTTGTAGTAGTTTAAAATGTGTTGCAATGATACAATACTGTTTTGCTGGTGTTCTGGAGTTTTGCTGGGGTTAAATAAAAACATTTTATGAAATATTATGGTCCCCATTTGATGTATAGGTGAATGCAGAGCTGGATTTCCTCCTTACAAAATTAGGCTTGGAACTCCCATCCTCGTGCCCGGTTTTTTAAAAAAAATATTAAAAACTTCATAAAATGTTTTTATTTGAATAAGCATTAATCACATGGTTCTAGTATAGTGAACAACAATGTTTGATTTTAAAAATAAATGGGATGGAATAATAAGAAACCAAAGATGTATTTGTAAATGATAAACTTCAAAAGCAATTTATACTTTGAAAGCAATTTGTTAATTTACACCTGTATTGGAACAATGATTTATTCTATCATAATTAGAGTTTTTTAGATTTATTCATAATTAGTTTTAAAGATTTTTCTGAAGGAGTGTTCAGTATAGTTTTGTGCTTGAAGGCCAATTGTATTTGTATCCACATGGGCAAATTTAATGATTACATTTGTAATTAATAATTACAATTTATTGAAATTGTAAGAGGAATTATATTCAGCCTCTGGTAGTATTAGATTTGTAATAGAAACCCCTTTTGTCTTCAGCGCTATATTTTATCTAATTGTTTGCATTTCCTGAGAAGTAGAAATGTAGTAACAGCAGTAGTAATGGTTATCATGTCTTATTTTCAAAACATTTAAACCTTTTTTCATATTAAGTGCAATATCAAGACAAAGGATTACAAAAGACTATGCCACTTGGAAATCTCTTTTGAAGATTTTATCTCCAATAATTGATATAATTTTATTATTGAAGATCTCTAATACTGCTCTCAGAATTATCTGATGCAGTATTTTCACTTTATCAGCTTTAACTTGATATGTACTTAACACAATAATTTGCATCTAAATCAATATCATAACATGACATACAATTATACTGAAAAGCAGCAAATAGTTTCTATGAATTATATAACCGCACCGGTGGAAATAATATGGCCCATTGCAATTGCAAATATAGTTTTAAAATTTCAATCAAAACCAATAAAACATGAAAAGTTCATCATGCAGTTTAATTAACTAAGAAAAAGTAAACTAGGGGAATAACAGAAAAAAAACCAAAAATATATTTTGATAAGAAACATAATAAGGAGCAGTAGGAGTCAATGATTACGATTTATGTCAAGTTAAACATAAAGATTTATACAATGTTGGAGAGAACTAAGCAGTTAACCTTGTTATTAAAAAATGGTATAATCCAAGGTTTGCCCTACCATTGGCTCAGGTATTTCAATAAATAAAAATTACAGTGAAACAAACATTGATAAATATTTGAAAAATTTTCATTACCTCACTGTTCTCGTGATATTAAGAGAATTATTTTGTTATCTCGCAAATTCCGCTTTGGAAATAAACCTGCCGATTCGCTCAGATTGTGATATTTACAGCAGGTACCAATCAAGGAACAGTATTCAAAGTGATACAAAACAACGAAACTTTGAAGAAGCATGAGCCCTGAGCAGTCATGCCAATCTTAAGGACATTGGCCCAATTTATTGAAGACTTTCCGCCTCACTCAAACATTGTATTTTTGCCATTATTGGCAATTACTGCACAAAATTTTATAGACATGTGTCTATAATGTTACGTTTTATGATTCTGCGCTTACTAATTGTGTAATAGTGCTTTTTATGTTCAATCTTATGCTTCAATTTTTCATTCCGTGGCCACGCGATCTGTTAGTACAAGTTAAGAAACAAGTAAACGGTAGCTCTTTATGTGCTGTTAAAATATTATTTTACATCTAAATATAACATGTAGTGTATAAAAGTTAACATAACAATTAATTCGAATGTAGAATGCAAGACTTTTACCACAGTTTAAAATGAAATATTAATGAATATTAAAATTCCTCAACGTTGATACGAGGAGAGATTGAATTTCTATTTATTTAATCTTGTGGAAACTTTATGTTAAAATGTATGTAATTTTAGCACTATTTATTGTTATGTAGTAGTGATGCACCTAAAAAACAGATAATCCGTGTGTGAAACGTTGCGCCAAACATTGTTACATTTTATTCGGAATTGACTGTCTACAATCAATAGATACTTTAACCCAGTACATTTAACAGACTGTCATAAATATAACACAATTTAGAGTAAGATTTTTAAGTAAAAAGGTGTTTTATAATCTCTTGTCTTATGGTACATGACGATCCACTCAGAATATTAAGAAGTGTAATTGACTTGAAAACAAGACACTTGTTAATTTCTACTTTTTTGCCTTACTAGGTTCTCAATGTATAAAGAAGTACTGTAATGTTGCGGCAGATATACGCGATTTTTCACAAGAAAAACTTGAATTTTAGGGGCATTTTTAAAGTGGAGACATCTTGTTTCTGTAGAAAATAACTTCCTCTTTCGCTTTGCGCTATCAGAGTCGACGTTTAGTATGAAACTCAGTGCGTCTGCTTGTGGTCAACACTAGCGCCTCCACCCTCAGAAGATTTTTATATAAAACTGACATTCTCCGATTAATTTGAACGAACTCGAACTGGACGCATGTTTGTGCACAACAATTTTTCTATAATTTTTGCTTGAAGTTAATGCTATTTACAAGATAATTCTAAATAATCATTCAAAATATTTTATTATTTGTTTGCAAGGAAAGAGAAAAGGACACAAAGAATAAGATTGAAGAATAAGATTGAACTCTGAATTTGTGATAATTGCAAAAGTCAGATATACAGTTAGAAAATATGTACTGTGACAGCAGTACTAGTTTTTAAACACCATAAAGTTGAGATTAACAGCCTGGCTATAGGAGCAAGAGTAACGTGCATTACCTGTTAATACTAAGGCTCTGACTTCGATTCTCGTCATAGAGAATAAATGCTAAATGGAAACACTTTCAGTTCCTTGTATTAAAATATTATGCATGTATGTAGTTTGGCACAGCTATTTACGTGCTAAGCCCTATCAGCAGAGACTCAGCCTTGCGGCCATGGTTTAAGGGGCACATAGCCATTCCTACGCTGTATTTTTGGTATTCTAAACCTGAGATATGAGTTTTCTCGTCGCCATACAGCAACAGATACTGGAACTTTGGAAGGAAAGCGCACAATTAATGTTACCCCGACCAGGAATTGAACTCGGGTTTGCGTCGTGGAAAGCAAACACGCTAACCAACGAGCCACCGTCGGCGAGGAAAAACATACACTAATTAGCACCAATACTTAAGAGTAACCCAAAATTAATGCCTTCTCTATGTTGTATATTAGAGAACATAATTATCTGATTATAGGAATAGGGCTTGCTATTAAAATGATAATTATCATTAAAATGTAAAATATCATGCTTCTAATTTTAATTATATTATTTTATTCATTGTATGATTTATTTACTTTGGATTATTTAACACAAAAAATTTTTTTTATCTTTGTACTGAAAACGTTTGGTGTCACTAATTATCTATTTCTAATACTATTGTGTATTGAATACCCAGCAAAAGAGGTCAGCTGACTGGAGCACTGACCTTACCTACGGGTTGCAGCTTTGAATGTAGTGAAAAATATTGGTAATATTATTATACGTTCTTTACGGGGAAGGCAATTCCACTGTTTTTCATTGTGTAAATTGTGGCCCAGTACTTACAAAATACCTTAGTTAGCAAACGTTTCAAAAAATATTTCTTATTCTCCAGGATACAAATATAGAAACAACACAGTTTACAACCAAAATATAACCATATACATAACACAAACTCTACAACAAATTAAATATTTTTTTAAAATTAAACTACACATTAAAAAGATTATATATTGAATTAGTTGGAATTTATAAATCAATTTCTAATTACCTTGCAACATTTATTCGAACTCATCGCACATAAAACATGAGTGATTCTTTTTCAGTGAATAATTCCCCCCTATTAACATATGATCACTTTATATTTTGGATTGACTCTTGAATTGACACTTGACATTTATCCCAACTCATCTCACATAAAACATGAGTTTTTTTTCAGTGAGTCATTCCCCCTATTAACATATGAGCACTTTATATTTTGAATATAGCTGACAAATGAAATTTCCATGAGCCATTTCATTCATCAAAATGTGGTCAGGTACATGAAAAATATCTTAGTGGGGCAAGGTTTCAAAAATGTTACTTATTCTCCAGGATAGGAAAGTAGAAACAAAACATTTTACAACCAAATTATAACAACAAACATGAAACAATAAAGTCTACAACAAATTAAACAAACATTTTATTATTTATACTAAACATTAAGAAGATTATAAATTGAAATTAGTTAATTGGAAAAATCAAATTCCGATTACCTTGTTAAATTTATCTCTCCTCACCTGATGTAAAATATGAATGACATTTTTATCAGTGAGACATTCTCCATATTAACATATGAGCACTTACATCTGGAATACAACTAACTAATGAAATTTCCATGAGCCATTTCATTTAACAGAGCTGTTGAGAATAATTCAAGTATCCCATCATTATACACAATAAACATGCATTGTAATTAAAAAACTAATGAACTTTATAATTCGCATACTAAAATTGATATAACTACTTAAAAATGTGCCATAAAAATATAGTTCTATAATTCTCAAACACAGTTATAATATGAATAAAATAAGTTCAATTTATAAGTAATGCTTTTAAATTTGTATTTCAAAGAGAAAAACATGTAACCTAAATGAAATAAAACAAATAAAAACACGTTACTGATGTGTTTTTTTTATTCAATCACCCAGCAAAATTCTACTATCACAATCACACAAGATCATGTCCAAGTATAACAGAACTGCTGTACCTTAATTATTACAGAAATGCAAACAACCTGTGAACAAGAAAAATACATTTCCAGCATAACTTTGAAAACACAAAAAGATACCTATTTAAGGAACATGATTACTTTATATACACTCGACATAAATTGCAAGATAAAATTTAGCATAATACTGTAAATATAATATATAGAGTCACATACCATAACAATGGTTGTGTATACAAGTAATTAAAGCATTATACTCTGAAAGTTATACATTTATACATTTAGAGCAGAATAATTTGATGCATATAGACAAATATAGTATTATCATGTTAAATATATATATATATATATATATATATATATATATATATATATATATTGTTTTTATTGTTTTCTTAAAACCAAGGTCTTTCTCAAACTAAAAGAATATCAAGCATGTAATCAACATTGATGAGTCTTACACTTAGGAGAAAACAAGACTTTACAATACTATATTCATTAAAAATAGAGCTTGTAACAAGAAAATTTGACAAATTAATTAGGTCATATGTCAATAGAAAAATATGTACTTAAGATTAGTTTGCAAACCAATGGTGTATAATAACATTTATATCATCTTTTTAATATGATCATTAATTAATATTGATAAATATCATCAAAATTAGAGATGGTTGTAACTTTTATTTCAATTGCCATCTGGAAAGGCTGTTTGCTTTCAAATGAATGTTGGTCTACATTTATTGGTGACACATTGGAATGCTGTAAATATTATGTACTATACAAGATCATGATATAATATATGTATATGTTTATTGACTTCTACCTTGCAATTTATTTAGCCAATGCACGAATAGAGTTATCACGTTCCGTAAGTTTGCAATTTGTGTGTCGTCAAACGCATTTCATATTATATACATATTTGAGCCACGGTGTATGTGCATCGATTTAAATGATTAAGATACAGCAGTATATTTGAACATTAACTTGCTGAAGACATATATGCAGGCATAAAATGACTGCACCATTACATCTCGAATCACGAAGAACGATTTCGTTAGGGTGCTGTTAATAGTAGTAGGTACATCGTGATTGGAAAAAAATAGATTACTGGAAATGAGACGTTATCTGCTTTGCTTACCTCTACGTTGTCTTGGCTCATTATCACAGATTATTTCTAATAATTTTGGAATATCACTCTATAGTCATCTATACATTCACGTTTTACAACGTATTTGCAACTAATGCGAGTGCAATTTTTTCGGAACGTGTCAGCGCCCTCTGGAGTAACAGTATTGCAATGGTATTCTAGAGGGCGCTGTACAGCTAAATAAACTAAAATATCGATACATTTCAATAAATAACGATTGGCAGCGATACTTCTTTTTCAACATACACTCATTTTCGAATAAAAATTCCTAGTATCGATAACACGGTATCGATTAAAACGGCATTGAAACGAAAACACATTGAGTAGCCTTTTGAACATGGGTCTGCACAAGACCAACTACAAATATCAAACCACAATAAATTCTCAATATCAATATCTCAAAAAATGTGAACTATCGTAGGCCAAGCTATGAAGCATGTTAGATCAAGACCAACTACATATCTCAGATAAGAATACAGCAATCTGTATGGAGAAAATGGCGTCTATATCGTGCGGACACATGGGAGTCAGGTGGCTTGCTTGTGGCTTTGCGTGTGCATACGAACAGTTGTGAGAAGAGCTTTCGAATGTGTTTTACAGTATGAATGATGTGATAACAGTAACCGTAGTGAAGGGTAATATGTTATTCACATTATAAAAGCTATACTCCGTGACTATTGTGAGATCTGTGTTAAAAATGCAATGGGTCGTAAGTGCTCTGTATCTGGATGGAAAAAACAATTATAGTTCATTCGACACGACAATTTTTATATTTCTAAATGACAAAGTTTTACGGGAAAAATAGGTGAAAAGAATTCACTGAGTTAATTTTTAAGTGAATGATAATGCATATGTATGCATTAAACACTTTGACGAAAATATTATTGTGAAGGAAGATATTTTTCGTGTGTCAAACGGTGACGATATTAGAATCCCTGGGAAGGTTTATAAATTGACAGATGATGCATTTCCCACTGTTTCCAAATCAACCATCTTACCGTATGGTGACTGTGACAAAAAATGCGAAATCCGGCAGACAGGGTCCCGGAATGTATGAGAAGAGATAAAGATAATTTTAAGCAGTGGTTTGAAGACGACAAAATGCCAATTTTACAACTTTTGCTAATTGTATTCGAAGACGTGTGTTCAAACATTTACTGTTATAGTGAAAGAGAGCTATGTATTTTTTACCAAAAATTGAGAATGCCTCGTTTAATGACATACATATAATATCAGTAGGTTTCTAAATTTCATATTCCTTGGAAGTTAAAGTGTTCCATGAAAGTGTGTGCTTGCCTACACAACAATTTAAATGTATTTTAGAATTGTAGGGACAAAAAAATTGAAATGTGACAAGTGGTTTAAGTTTGATACATTAGTCAGTCGTCTTATCAGTTATTTAGATAATTTCATTAGTTTTAAAGATAAAATCTGCTTGCGAAACCATTTCTAGTAAACAGTGACATAAGTGATGAAACAACAACGAAAATAAAATTTGCCCTGAATGGGAGATTGTTATATCTCCTCAAGTGAGGTACTCTGCTGAACTATTAATTTGGGCTGCCACTCTGTGTTTTGCGTTTCCTGGTGCTCACCGCTTACTAAGATAATTAAATGTGATAATGTTACCTCAACATCTGTATTTAAGAAAAGTTTTAGGTAAAATGGGTCCTAGCACTCCTGGTATTGGTTCTTCCCAAAAATAATTCTTAAGGGAAAAATATTTTTTAATAACAATATTAAAGTTGTGTCATTGTTGCTTGATGAAATTTTTTTTAAATCTAAATTGTCATACAAAGCTGGTAGAATTTTAGAAATGACACAAACGGATACTGCTAGAGCATTGCAATTATTTATTATTCCCTCATTATATTCTTCAAATAAAGATGTTCTAGGCCTTTTTCCAGTGCACAAAATCAATACGGACACACTACTGCAACGTACACTTGAGGTGTTAAATGTCACGACAAACTGGATATGATGTGTGTATGATTTGTGATAATCGTAGTTCAAACAGAACTAATTATGCTACATAATGGCACAGACTTTCCCGTATTAGTTTTCTATTTCTTTTGGTCTCGGCTACCAATTCTAACTAGCCAAATACTCTTTTTTCAATCCTTCTATCACCGCTCAAAGTACTTTTTTTGAAATTTTCTTTTTTTCATCACAATATGAGAGCGGCATTATTATTTTCAAAATATTAAACTGCAGTAAAATCTCGTTCACAATTTTCATTGAAGAATTTGAGGCCATTTTTAAGAAAGTAGCGTTTAACCGCTACAGTAAATTGGAAATTACAAGCTCTCTTTCACAGATTTTTTTTGTTTTATGAAAAACTTCATTTAAAGATATTTGAAGCATATTAACTTACAAATACAATAGTGATTACAAATATTTGTAAATAGGTATATGTCTGGTATTAGAGATCTTTAGAAAATATTACACTTAAATAATTTTTGAAGAAAACAAAATGCCCCGAAATGAACTTTTCCTCATTTTAAAGAGTGCAGTAAGAGTGCAAAGAGTGCAGTAACCTTTCAAAAAGTTTGAATAAAACAAATTGGATCCATGTTTGAGAAAATTGCGTTTCGTAGTTTCTGAAAATGCGGAATTTTGAGCATGTTTTCAAAGGAAGCGATTGAGTTTTGAGAAGCTTTATATGACATTATTTAAACCACATGTACTCATAAATGCAATAAAGTGAATAAATAGCCTCCAATATAAATATTAACGATGTGAGAGAAGTGAAAAACATTAAATGTATGTAATTTTAAAAAACCAAAGAATAGAGCAATATGTCTTCTTACAGAGTATATTTAGCATTATTCCTTCCAAAAGCTAAAAGAAAAAATATGGAGCCGTTTTTGAGAAAATCTTGTTTATATGTTTTTAAATTTGCACAAATTGTATGCAATATTGCGCAAAGAACACTAAAATTTTCAAAAAATGTGCATGGCCTTAATGAAAAAACTCACTATGGAGAATAAGTTTTATTTGAAGGAAAAATCTCTATCTTTAATTTTGTAGTTGTAGAAAAACACTGAAAGTAATTCATAGTTTTGAAATTTTCGAAAATGCATGGTTAGCGAAATTCATGGTATGAAAATCGGAACTATGCCACGGTTATAAGTGTAAGTAGTTCTATTCTTACAAGAAATGTAAAGAAAGAATTTGGAGGAATTTTTAAGAAAATGTTTGAAATGTCCGGAGGGCTTCATAAAAAGTACCCCCAAATTTTAAAGAATGTTTTTCAAAATCTCAAAATTTCGACTCTACCCAGATAGGGTGTTTTTCAGTTTGGAAGAAATTCTACGTATGGTTTAGGCGCTAGTTAGTGTTCACAGACACCAGATTGACGGGCGGATAAACGTTTAAAAACCAATTTTTCGGTATCTGGGGACCCCAAATCGTGTATGTACGTTGAAATCCACGAGCATTACATAAATTTCCCTATACTATGTATATTACTCCGAATATATGTACGTATACGGGAAAGTAAAAAGAAATATTTTTAGATTATGGCAAGAAAATTTTCGATTATTTTACACAATTAAACAGAGGTGGTATAAGTGTCCTTCTTCAATGATTTTCTCCTTGTTGTAACGTATATAGACCTTTTCAGACTTTAATTAATGATCATTATGAATCTGATTTCTCAAGATAAGCAACTGAAGAAATTCAGGTGTAGAATTAGGACTAGAGGTAATAGAAAGGCTGCCAACCTAGATGACAAGTGTGAATGTGCTATTGTGTTGAGGACAGTTGTTTCAAAGGGCACTGATTTTATCAAATAATTTTTATTAATAATTACACCAAGGCACGAATGTAAAGAGTGTGTCAAAGGAAATTGCAAAGAAACTGGACAGTAAACATACGAATAGAAAAGCCCATGCGAAATGCAATGAACCTGGACGTAAAGTTTTAAAACTTGCCAGTAAATAGAGGTATGTCCTTTTTTTTTGAATATCTTGTATGTCTTTCATTCATGGGTTTATCAATTTTGAAAGAAATTTTGAAAATAATGCACCTTCTGTCATTTCCACAGTAAGCAAATTTTATATTTTGTTTGGTACCTTGTTTGAATTCAGGACAAGTTTAATAATGGGTCGTTCTAGTTGTTCCCTTTATATTTCCAAAAGGTAAAGATTAAAACTTCCCACAGAAGATCCGCGCTGTGACGATATCTGCGCGACCATTCATGCCAGAGTGTCAATTATGACTCAGAGTTTGATGGCAGTTTTCCTCAACCGATAAACATAGCGCGATCGCTTCTATTCAAGCACGAGATGCAGCTTCTAAGTTGCCAATACACCCAGTACGTTTTCTGAGCACATGCGGTGCGGTGTTTTTCCATATCTATCTACGATTTTCCATCAGATTGTTGATATCTCTTTACGCAACGAAGAAAATGGGTCCATGAATTTGACCTACAAAGAAAAAAATGGAAAATTCCGTACCTTTATACCACAAAAGAGAAGAAACGCTTTCATATATACTAGAATGACCAGTGTCTGTTTTGATAAAATTTGGAATCTAAACACAGGAGACATAAACAATTTGACACTTAACAATAATGAAGCTCTATCACCTCAAGAACGACTTCTTATTTTATTCATTATCCTATATATTTCAATAGAATTATAAATTTAGGGAATCTTTGCATTACTAAAATGTACAGCTCTGATATCAGAAATTAATCGTTACCGTCTGCAGCTAAGTTCAACTTTCGCACGGCAGGGACAGCCCTTCAATCATGACGAAATCTCACAGGCGTAGTCTCTCAAACAGCAGCAGCCAATCTAAATACGGGGAAGGGAGTGGCCTGACACAATTGCGTCCTAGAAAATGGCGGCTATCCCTGGTTCAGACGGGGAAATATTTTCAGAGAAATAAAATTTGGAATGAAACAATTTTTGAACATGAAAGTAAATTCATTAAGATAAATATATAAACGCATACTCTTTACCAGTTTTCACACAAATCATTTCGACGAAAGTACGTCTTTTTAGGCTAAAACAACTCTAATTTTAGAACAATTAGTTTCTCATACACATTTTAATTTCAATATTATTGTTAATATACAAGCCATGAACTTTATGAAATGTCCTGTTTACGATAGGTTTTATAGATAAGAAAAACTATTATAATTTCATATTTGCAATTTTTGATATTTTTATAAAAGTTGCAACAATTGAAGAATAGTGCATTTCTCGAATCAATAGAAGATCTCAAAGCAACCATTTCAATAAAAGTCAGCAAAATTCAAAGACGAAGAGTATATTTATTTTTATAGTAACAATTACATTATATATTAAGCAATCAATTTGCATCTCTTGTCAATTGATATTTTGCAATGATTAACAGAGATATGTTGGGGACCCTCTCTGGCGGGAATAGCACACATTTCAAAATTGTTTATAACAGCGTTAATTGTTACAGAATTGTTAATTCGCAGTTTTCGGTTCTGGCACATCATGCAAACCTTTGCATCTTAGAATTGCAAATATTGAAATTTAACATTTTTATAAGTGAGTATAAAATAAGACGTGAAGCTTCTGCACGATTGAGGTGGGGTAATATCGAAAAGCGCCGGACAAGCAAAAATGTAATAGAATATTCATTCTGTAGTTTACGATGAGAGAAACGTTTCTTTGAGGCTTTTGAACTCAACATTTTAGTGTTTAATGTCATAGAACGCCTTCTTTAGGAGTTATTTAACGATATAAATTCAACAATAATGCAGAGTGTTGCGGGTTGCGTATTTACAAGAAAATGTAATTTTATTCTGCAGCGGCTTATGGTGAAAATACAACAAAACTAACAGCACATAAATCTTCTACGTGAAAAACACGTAAATGTTTTAACTTTCATGGTGATTGGCCACACATGTCGGAGTGCGTGTGTGTGTGTATA
>BOPP01000088.1:1851440-1896697 GCA_017312745.1 Gryllus bimaculatus | reverse complement strand
TATATATATAAAGTATTTTTCTATTTGATTGGCTTATTTTTTTCATGTTTGGTAAAATCTACTTTGAGGTGTATTTTTTTATTTCTTTTTAATAATTAAATTTGCGATGGCGGGCTAGTAAATTTGAAAAATTTACTAATGATTTGAACTTTATTAATCGGTCGTCTAACCCTAAGATTTCCTACATTAACCTGGTGCCCAGAGACCCGGACACTTCATGTCAAATCCCCAGAAATGGCTACTTTACTTCAGTTAGTGTGAGTTTTAAAATTTATAGTTCATTTGAAGAACAGGTTGTCATAAGAATATGAGTGTGTTTTCAGAATAATTTAGTTGCATTCTACAGTGTGGAGAAAAGGAATATTTAAAATATGACAAAAGGACAGTTCAAATTGATGGACACTTCTTTGGACATGTCATATTCATTTCCTCGGCATAAAAGCAGCTTGAAACCTGGAGCATAAAACCAAAAGCCCCAGTTTTTACATTTCCGCACTTTCTTCGAAGATAAAGTTACGAAATCGTGCGGCGGAAAAAGGCGAATTTTTGGAAGAGAATCTCCTATTGTCGGTTCCGATAGCGAAAAAGGAAATACATCCTGTTGCTGTATACAGTAAATTACTTCCTCTAACAAGTTGTGTAGCCAAAATCCATGTGTTGTGGGTCTTTGATACCGAAAAATCGTTTGACGGCAAAACGTTTTTTTTTCCGTCCGTCTGTAGTCAACGTTAGCGCCTAAACGGTTCAAACGGTTTTGTCAACCAAAATTGATATTCCTAGATCGAATTGAACAAACAAGGCTTTGAAAGTTCCAAATGTATATTTTAATTTTTTATGGTACTTTTCATTAATATTCAAAATTTTCTCAAAAATAGCACCAAATGAGTTGAAAAAACTGACCACTGGGAGCCTAATGGAGTTTTAAAAGATTTGTATAGGTTACGTCTTGATTAAAATCAAATCATTTTATCATCAAACAATCATTATATCATCATATGAATTATCGAATTTTTCGAAAATTACAAAAGTTCAATATTTGGGAGGCGTCGTCCTACAACTATAATATAGACGTTAGAGATCTTTTTCTGAATGAAATCTGTTCCTTAAAGACAGATCTTGAAATACAATAATGATCAGTTTTTCAGAATATGTGTTTTTTTTTGTTATTTTGCGCGTAATATAAGAAAGTTAAAAAAAGTTTGATCAAGATTTTTTTTTCTCAACAACACTCAATGTTTTACCTATAAATTTTCTCCACATATGTAAGAAGAGGCGGTAAAAACTATGGTGCTATTCGGCGATCCATATTCGGCGATCTCTCCATTTCTTTAAAAATTTCAAAGAGTCTACATTTGATAACTACAAAACTGACGATCAATATTTTTCCTCTAACAGATTTAAAAATCCAGCTCTGTTAAAATGGTCATGTACAATTTGTTTGCAAAAAATAGTACTTTTTCGCGTGATTCGTGATTTAAAAATGTATACATTATCTAAAAAGAATTATTTCTCAAAAACCGGTTCAAACTTTTTCTTTACATTTTCTCCTCATATGTAGAAAAACCATTTTTGGGAATATCTCTATTTTAGAATAGTTCATCAATCTAACATTGACAAAGTTATTGTTGATAGTACTCATGTGTAAAATGATGTCCTAAAACATTACATATTTGAATAAGATCATGTACATCATTTTTTGAAAAAAGATCATTTATTTTCGGTTAATTTTTTATTCAAGTTAATACAATTTGGAAAGGAAATTTAAAATAATGGCTTAAAACTTGTGCCTACATTTTAGAGGTAAAGCAAAGTACTCTTAAAAATGGCAAGGCATATTTGCGTTAACTCTGAATTTTCGAAAATTCCAAAATTTAGATTTACTAGAAGAAAATGGGAGCTGTTTCAGCACTAGTTTTCAAATGCCGAGAAAGTTGAGTTAAGCTGTGCGGCTGGTGATGTAGGTGTAACGTGACTTTCTTATTAACTGTCTTATTAAGGCCCTGAGTATGAATCTCGTCACGGAGGAAAAAAATGCTGGTTGGAAAAAATTCCAGTTCCATGTATTATAGAACATTACTACAAAAATAATACTTTAGAGTAATTCAAAATTAATTACTAGTGTACAGTGTGTATAATATATTAGACGACATAATTATCTGCTAATAAGAAAAGGAGTTGCTATTAAAATGTGAATTGTGCTTAAAAATTGAATTTAGCATTCCTCTTATAACTTCATTTATATTTTCCTACACACTGAATGCCTAATTTAATCTGGATGAATTACCACCAGCAAAAATTAATATTTTAACTTTGTACTGAAAACTTTTAATGTCACTAAATATATATTTCTAATAATATTGAGCATTGAATGCCCATCAAAACAGTTCGCCTGATTGGAGCACTGACCTTGCCTAAGGATTGGTGTTATTATCATGGGATTTTTGTATAGAAGGCAATGACAATCTAGTTTTCTTGTATTTAAGATTGTCAATAATATGAAAAATATCTTTGTTTGCCAACGTTTCGGAAAATATTACTTATTCTTCAGGTTACAAAAATAGAAACAACACAGTTTACTTACCAAAATATAACCATTAACATGAAACAATAATCTCTATAACAGATTACACAAACCATTTATTATGTAGACTGAACATTACAAGGATTTCTATATTGAAATTAGTTGAAAATAAGATAATTTTAAATAACCTTGCTAAATGTATCTCAATTCATCTCATATAAAACATAAGTGATGTTTTCCAGTGAGGCATTCTCCCCATTAACATACAGAGCATCAGCAGTTTACATCTTGAATGTAACTAATGAATTTTCCAAAAAAACATTACATTTAACAGGACTTTTGGGAATCATACGAGACAAGTATCCTATAATTATCTACAATAAACATGAATTGGAAAGAAAAACAACACAAAATTTATAATACCCATATTACAATTGATATTTGTGGGAAAATATCTCTCATAAAAATACTGTCTTGTAATTCTCAATCACAGTTATATTATGGACAATACAAGTCAAAACTACAAAAAAAATTAATTTATATTTCAAACAAAAACACATGTAGCCTGAGTGCAATCACTGAAATAAAACACAATGAGAAAAAGGTCATGAATAAATAGATATTTATATTCATCCACCCAGCATATGTCTACTATCACAATAAAACAAGATAATTTCTAAGTATACTAACTTACCTTTATTATTAACAATGATGTAAATAGAATCTGTGCAAGGTTGAAATACATTTGGGAAGAAGAAAAAAAAGTTTCACAACTCATAATTACCTATGTCGAGAATATAACTTTATATCTAAGGTAGTTGTGGAGAGTCAGAAGTTGAAAATAAATAGGCTACCAAGTGACAATTAAATTATAATTACACAAAAAAGAGTATTTTATATCATATTAGTAAATACTTTTGTAATTGTTTTCTTTAAATCCAACCAAAGAACCATGTTTTTTCATGTACTCTTTCTCAACCTAGAAAGGTTATAATCACATCATCAGATTTGATGAGACACACTTTCAACCAAAAACACTTAAAACAATTATATTCACCAAAAAATTGAATTTGTAACAAGAAAACTTGGCAGACTAAGTAGATGATATAATGTTAATAGAAAAGTATGCTGTAGGAAATGTTTGCTAGCCAGTGGGAGTAACAATATTTGTCAATCAATTGATTAAAATGATATTAAAATACATTTTGGTTTGTTATTATATTTTAAACCTCTATATTATAAGCCTGTTTGCTTTCAAATTAATGTTTGTCTACATTTATTGGTTTCATTTTGGAATGTTGTAAATGTTATTACTATATAAGACTATTTGAGTGTTATATTATTACTATGCTATGGTATATTTCTCTTTGTACACATGCATGCATGATTGTGTATAATATTTTATGACGTTCTATCTTGCAATGTATTCACGTGGAAATATCAGGTTTTTCACCTTTTTAATTTGGGTATTGTCAAAAACATTAGATATTTCAAATTCTGTATATGTGCATGAATTCTAATTATTGAGATACAGTAGTATATTTGGCTATACACGCTGAAAGCATGTATGTGGGCATGTGGCAGTATATGTAATTTGTTCGTACAGCTGGATGATAGAATAGAATGAATGTAATCATGGTGCCTCCGTATCTCGGTAAGCTAATTATCACCGCATTGCTCTATTACACACCCAACAACGCATTTCGATCTTATAGGTTTTCTCTTAGCGTCTAAGAAAATATTATTGCGCGAGGTATCTCTTTAATGCTATGTATAGAAGCAGTTACCCCCTCCTGAAAAATAAATTTCTCTCCTGCAAATCCATTTAACTTTCATCTTAGGTTCATCAATCAAATGGCTATTCCTGTACACCTCAAACCACGAAAAACGATTTCGGGAAGAGAGACGTATTGTTATTAATAATAGTTGCATCGTGATTGAAATCGAAGATTTGAAATTAAACGTTGTCTGCTTTGCTTACCTCTTGAATATTTCTGTTCATCTTTCACAGCAAATAGTAAATCCTGGTTTTTCACTAAGAAGAAAATCTAGTCTGTGAACTAGTCAACGTAACGACTTGCACCAGAATGCAAGTTGCATTGTTTCGATACAAGTCACCGCCCTCTGGATAAAAAGTGTTCCAGCGGGCACTGTACAAGTAAATAAAGTATCGATATATTTCGATCGATACCATTTACTCTTGGCATCCAAATGGTGGGAACTTCTTTGTCGATGTTTACTGAATATTCATTAATACACCCCGTTATCGAGTAAAACGGAATCAAAACGAAAAGTCTGAGAGCAATCCGTGATAGGTTTTTACCATGGAGTAGTCCAAGACCCCGTGATGATACGAACAGTTGTTTCTGACAAAATGGCGACTACCATAAGCCAAGCTTCGAAGCATGCTGGATACACGTGGTAATGTTTATATGGTTCTGGACTAGTGAGTACCTTACGATTGCGGTGATTTTTGAAGTGCGTTCTTTGATCCAAGTAGCCTATGAGAGTTAGTGACGATAATTAAGACGAACTATTATTTAATTAAAATAAACAATCGTACATCATTTCGTTTAGTAGTTTTAGTTCACAGACAAGCCTCTTAATTCACCAGACGTGTTGTGTCACGGGGTACGACAAAACATCAGTTACAACTACATTAAAATTTCTAAACGTTAAAATTTAAGAGAAAATCATTGAAATTAATTCACATAGATCATTTTAAAGTGAAAAAACCTCAGTAAGTATAGTAAGATATAGTATCAAACATTGTGTACTTGGTGGGAACGAGAAAAATATAATACGAGATCTAAATGTTCTAAAGTGAAGTACAAAATAGAAATGTCCGTCCATTTATAATTTCAGTGAAGGATGAATTAAGGTGCAAGATGATTCATTGTATGTCCCTTCAGTTTATGATTGCCACCTTGTGAAAGCCCATGGCCCGGAGATTTTAAAGGAAGAGGAACCAAACTTAAGTCATAATGAATGTTTTATGTTTATGTATAAGTACTGTAAATTATATTTGCTATGAAATAGTACAAACTTTTGTATTATTATACATTATATTAATAAATTATCATTTCAAAGAAACGATGCATATTGTCTATAGCTCTAGCCAGCTAAAAAGACTAGCTAACGTGACAAATTTTGAAAAATATCGCTAAAGGTACATGTTTTCATCCTCTATTTTGGGTAGTTGTGTTTGGTTTTGTACAGACAATTGCTTTTGCCAACCTTTACACTATTACACCGTGTACAGAGTGTACAGGCAGGAAACAACTAAACTTCAAAAATAAGCTCTTAAGGTGGTAAGAGCGAGATAAGTGTTATGTTTAACATGCCATTTTTATTGCATTAATCTAAAGATGACGGGTTCTTCTATGTTTTGGTGAAGTTTGATTCGATTTTACCGTTTAGTTTTTGCATAACGAGACCGATAAGATTGATGTTTTAACATAGGCTCATATGGGGACCAACAGATTTGACCTGAAATTTTAAAATTGTGAGAAAATTAACTGTTGAATATGTTTTCAAAAACTTCTTTCGGTAGCTAGCATATCCAAGAATCAACATGCGCAATTTGAAGGAAATCTACCGTTTCAAATGGAAGATTTTGCAAAATTATAAGCCTAAATCAGTCCAAAGGGAGACGTTCGCGCGCTTTCTAGAGTACTTTGTCGCGCATCTCGGCAACACCGCGCGCGCAACGCGCTTCATTCAAATCGAGTGACAAGACCTACAGTTCGTACATTCCTGTGGATCTTCTGGGAGCAATTAAAATATTCTCACTCCTCGAGAACATTGCGTTTGATAATAACCAGATACTCAGAAATGCTGGAATTTGAAGGATATAATGATTAGTGAGATTTAAATGAAAATCTTAATTCAATTAATATTCCTAATGACTAACTTCGATACTACTTCCTATGAGAAAATGGGTGACATTGAAAGTTTATAGTTTTTTTACACATTCAGTATAATATTGTTATTCTGTATTGTTCCGTATGTCTATTTTTTGCTCCTGAACAATGATTATTTATTCAATTATTCGGAAATTATTCATATTCTCTTTTTATTATGGAAATACACTGTGAATTTTCATTGTCTTTTGCACCACAAATGCTTACACAGAACTCAAAGCAACAATCTTTAGCATAGATCAGCACTTCAATCTGTAGAGCTACTGAGTGGAAATTCAATTCAAAAAGAAATAGACTTTGTAGTGGCTTCAAATGTGTTGCAATGATAAAATACTTTTTGCAGGTGTTAACATCAATTATTCAAGGTATAGGTGAATTCAAAACGGGATTTCCTCCTAGCAAAATTAGGATTGGGACTCTCATCACCGTGCCCGGATTTTTTAAAATAAATATTAAAACTTCATAAAATGTTTTTAACTGTGTTATCATTAATCAAATAGTTTACTAAAGATCAGTGTTTGATTTTTTTTAAATTGAATGAAACAATAAGTAACCAAATATGCATTTGCAAATTGAGAAATTTAAAAAGTAATTTTTACTTTGAAAACAATTTGTTAATTACATCTCTATTGGAACAATTATTTATTCTATCATAATCAGAGGTTTTTTAGATTTATTAATAATTACTTTTTAGTTTTAAAGATTTTTCTGAAGGAGTGCCCAGTATAGTTTTGTGTTCGAAGATCTACAGTATTTAAATTCGCCCAGGGGCAAATTTTAATTACATTTCATTGAAATTGTAAGAGGAATGATATATTCATCCCCTGGTAGATTTAGAATTTTAATAGAAACCTCTTTTCTCTTCAGCGCTATATTTTATCTAATTGTTTGCATTTCCTGAACAGTAGTAATACAGTAACAGCAGTAGTAATGGTTATCATGTCTTATTTTCAAAACATTTAAACCTTTTTTTCATTTTGAGTGCAATATCAAGACAAAGAATTTCAAAAGACTATGCCACTTGGAAATCTCTTTTGAATATTTTATCTTCAATAATTGGTATAATTTTATTATTGAAGATCTCAATAATACTGCTCTCAGAATTATCTGATGCAGTATTTTCATTTTATAAGCTTTAACTTGATGTGTACTTTAAACAATAATCTGCATCTAAAGCAAAATCATATCATGATATAAAATTATACTGAAAAGCAGCAAATAGTTTCTATGAATTATATAACCGCACCGGTGGAAATAATATGGCCCATTGCAATTGCAAATATAGTTTTAAAATTTCAATCAAAACCAATAAAACATGAAAAGTTCAACATGCAGTTTAATTAACTAAGAAAAAGTAAACTAGGGGAATAACAGATAAAAAACAAAAAATATATTTTGATAAGAAAGATAATAAGGAGCAGTAGGAGTCAATGATTACGATTTCTGTCAAGTTAAACATAAAGATTTATACAATATTGGAGAAAACTAAGCAGTTAACCTTGTTATTAAGCAATGGTATAATCTAAGGTTTGTCCTACCATTGGCTCAGGTAATTCAATAAATAAAAATTACAGAGAAACAAACATTGATAAATATTTGAAAACTTTTTATTACCTAACTGTTCTCGTGATATTGAAGGAATTGTTTCGTTATCTCTCAAATTCCACCTTGGAAATAAACCTTCCGCCAAATCGCTCAGATTTTGATATTTATCGCGTGTCGCAATCTCAAGGACATTACGGCGTTGCCCAATTTACTAAGACATTTCGCCCCACTCAAACATGGACATTTTTGCCATTATTAGCTATCATTGTACAAAAATATACAGATATATGTCCATAATGTTACTTTTTATAATGCTCGTACTTTCTCGTATTTGCTCGTACTAATTGTGTAATAGTGCTTTATTACTTTCAAACTTATGCTTCAATTTTTCATTCTGTGGCCACGCGATGTTGGTAATAGTTAAAAAACTAGTCAACAGTAGCTCTTTATGTGGTAATAAAATACTTTTATTTTGCATCTATTAAACTAAATTAATTCTAAGAATTAAATAAAACTCAGCGTAAATGTCTCTATTTGGTTTATGTAAGTCTCACAATACCCAATTATCTCGCAAATAATTATTTTTGAACCTAATATGGACTCTCTATGTACTAGGGAATATCTCACTCTAACCACCTGAAGACCATTTTAAGCATATTTTGTCTAATAAACGCCTGGCTGAATGGCTGTCGTAATAAGTACTCAAAAGTTGGTTAGAAAAAACACTTCAATGCAAAAATTTGCATTTGAGAAATATAAACACTCCAGGATCATGTAATTTCTTTTATTATTTACAAACGAAAGTAATATATTTGTTCGCAAACAAAAAAACACAAATAAAAAAGCAATCGAATTGTGTAAAATGGATGCCTTTGTCTGGGTTGCTTGTTTCTGTTTCGCTTCTTCGCCGAATGCAAGCGAGCAAGTGCGGCCACGTGCGTCTGTAAGAGGCTTACGTCCTCCAGATACGAAAAATTACTTATCACTGTAATACACAGACAAAAAGAACATACGTAAATACAGAGGTGGGGAGCTACAACACCCCAATTAAAAAAGTGATTATTTAAATGATAAGTCCTAGAAAAAAGATCAGGAAATATAATTACATTATCGGTTTTATTTGTACTCTCATTTTCAACTCTAAACTAATACAGAAAATTGAAAGGTTTACTCAAAAGATGAAAGGCACACGTCTTCCTTATGTTCGGTTTAAATAAATATTTTACATTTGCCAAAAATTTTGTTTTTATAATCTTTGCTCTTGGACATACACCGCACCTAGCTTATTTTGGCAATCCTTTTCTTAGATCTCTATTAATTTCAGACGAAATTTCAATTCCACATTTCACACATTCTAACACACAGATTGATAGCTACCATATACCAAACAATTAAAAACACAAAGTAGTAAAAGGACATTACATTACATGCATAGGCGCAAAAAGAACCTACACAAATCAGAATACACGGAGTGTCACGAAAAAATCTTAACTCCTTGCCTGCGACTCTACGGATTACCAAGAAATGTGAAAAACTACGTTACATCAGTCGCAACATTCGCATAAAATGTATGTATTTTGTTGATTAACTCTACTTTTTTATTAAAGTTCCATTTATTATGTTTAAATTTTAGAGAATGGCTGAATGCAATTGGAAATCATGGTTGTCTAAAAGGCATGTGGGTGAATTCAATGAAAAAATACACGCTTCTAACGAATTTTAGATATTTGAAGAGAGAGTTACAGTTAAAACAATTAACTTTAGTATTCATTATACATTATTAGATGCTGCCAAAGTCAATAAATGTATTTCAATAGTAAATCTACGTAGTACGTAAATCTCAATTCTTTCGGAAACTTTCAGGGGGCTGACTGTTGACGAGACTCACCGAAAATAAGGTTTAATTTTGTGTATTAATAATTTTTGTTTATTTATTTAGATCATTACAAATATACAACTTGTTAATGCTAAACAATCAATAAAAAGTTTTTTAAGTAATTTAAGTGTTTCCTTCTGTGAAATACAATTCTATACATCCTTGTATATTTTGTAATGAAAATATGACACTTGTAAAATGCGATGCAAGATGATATTAAAAAATAAAAATGTCATTTTAAGTAAATAAAAAGTATTAAGGCTTGAAAAAATTGGAATCTTCAAAATCAGTAGGATAAAAATTAAAATCCCACATACGATTTATTTTAAATTTCCCAGTTACATCCACTGCGTGGCTGATAAAAGACCCAATAGAATCCATACAGAATAGTATGGCGCCACCGGAAGTTGGACAAATAAAGGTTTTCGTTTTAATATTGAGTGCCGTCTCTCAGATTTCGCCGTCTCTCTTTTTGGACATTTTGAACGCAATAACGAAAAATGTATTTTTTTTATTTGATTAGCTTATTTTGTTAAATCTGTTTGGTAAAATGCACTTCCAAGTGTATTTTTCTTTCTTATAACTTTTTTTAATAATCTATCAATATTCTTTTGTGACCCTGTGGGTGGCAATACCAAAACGTTTTTTCAAATAATTTATTTTGAAAAAAAAATTCATGAGTTACATTTTTTCTATATTAAGTACACGAATGTAAGAATACAGCAGAGCCACTTTCTTGTCTAACGTAACTTATATGTACTGAAACTCCCCGCATCGCCCCTCCTGGGTCCTCCTGGCGCGGGCAGCGGCGTGGGTCACACCGTCGGTTGGGTCGTCGAACAAAGAATGCAAACTTTTTCTTGGTTTCCTAAAAATGGAAAGTCGGGGACTAAGTGTGAGATTTGTATTTGAGTTGCCCCACGCTCTTCAAATGAAAAGAACCTCAAGTGCATTTGGAAAAACGAATAACACATTTAATAATTAACTAATGTATATTAGTTAATTAATAAATGTGTTGTTCGTTTTTCATGACGTAATATCAAAATTGATGTCGCATATCCGTTGTAACATTTCCAAGATGAACAATTCAGAAAGCTTTCTACGGCCCTAAAAAACAAGAAAAAATCACTAGAGGAAAGAATGTTTTCTAAAAGTACAATACCAAATTTACCATCAAATACATAATTTTAGCGACACCGGCTATACTGTTACAAGTTCCCTTACAATTAACATGAAACATGGTTGGGTTCTTTCTTAAGTTTACACTGCTTTCAGATATATCCGAGCATATGTAATTTTACTTTCATGAGACTAACAATAAGAACACTTCTGGTATGGTCTTTTGTTTTAACTGCATGTTACTTACAAACCAACGGCTTTCGATTTCATTACACAACAGGAAATTAAATCTCAAACCAATAGAGACTGTATTACATTATTCTAATACATATTCACTGCACCCGTCTCCTCCAGGGCCGTTTTATCAGTATTGAGGCCCTTGTCCTAGGTTAATTTGGGAGCCCTCTATTTTTATTTTCACTGATGAGTTTGCCCCCCCCTCCCCCCCCCCAAGTTGATGCTGAAATATAAAGAAAAATATAAAGAATATCCTATCAATTCACATTGTATTTTGTTTTGTTTTTAATATTTTGAAAGCATTTTTTCATGTATCATTTTAACATTATTCAAACCAAAAATTTAAACATATTTATAATTAGGGGAGCGTAGGCTTCTTCGGCCGAAGTCACTATTTACTAGGCTGTCCGGGTGACGCCGCGCCCATGGCGAAGGTGCCGACGTTTCAATCGCCATTCTGGGACCTTCCTCAGGGCGTAATGCCCGTAATATTTATAATTACATTGAAAAAGACTACTTTTTTATTGAATTGTACAAGTTAAAATTGAAACGCATCAACCAACAACATTCCATATTATAAATATTATTCAATGATGCTCCACACATCACTCCGTTATGCCAATTTTTGCGTATACTTTAACCATACATGATATTTATATAATGTTCATTGTATTTAAAAAATAGGATTAAATAATTTTGTTCAGAACAATGGGGGGCCGTGGGCCCCGTCTCTTCAGGCGCGTGCCTTAACACGGCTCTTCTCATAACACAAAAAAGATAACAGTTTTAAATTAATTAATACAAAGATTAATTAATACCCTTCAATAAATTAAATTCATGAAGTAAATAGAAAATGTGGAACAAAATTTGTCATTTATACCAAAGGTTTGAAAAAAAGTTGGTATAAAGATAAACATCAAGAATATTTTTAAGAACAAACCAGAGAAACTTGGTTTTGTATCAACACTAAGATAAAACCAATGCCATTATTTGCATCATATGATCAACATCTCATTGTATTGTGAAAAATCAATTACGACAAAAAGGCGGAAACCTTTCCAGTAGTCACACGAAAGGAGTCTGGTATAATTGTGCAAGCGGCAAATATTGTAGCACATTATGAAAGAAAGTGAATAAGAGTTGTTTTAAAAGAACGTAGACAAAGATAAAAAGTTAGGGAACTATGTGTTTAAAGAAGAAATATTTTGTGCACATTTGAAGAAGCGCTGTAGTTTATTTTAGATAATTTATGTAATCATCAATATTTGAGTATAACAATTAATTTACGTAAGGAAATAATTAAAGAAAGCAACAATATTTTGAAACATAAACAGTGTACTACCTATACCGACTACAAGAAATATCGTAATTGTAAATACAGTTAGTGTCAAAAGTATTGGAACACCTTGAAAATCTGAGAATATAAATATTTTTTCCATAGCAAAAGTAATATAAATGGCAAATTTTCAGCGGAATCAAATACATTATATATAGTAAAGTTGCTACAGTGAGAAACACTTAAAATGAAGTACAGGAAATTAAGAAACCAAATATACTGTACAAGCAAATATCTCATAGAAAAGGCAAGTCAAAAGTATTGAAATACGAAAACTCTCAAACAGTGTAACGCTTTCCTGGATTGACTGTGGATTGTCCTTCACCTTTGCCAGACGGCACTCCTCTGTCAACCCTTCGCTGTAACGGGTTTTACATCAATTTCCTTTCGGTTATTCATCAGTCGGTGATTCAGAAGTGTACTATACTGAAATATTTGCTCATCGAATGTCATTACGTGGCGAAAAGAAAGGATAACAAGAGAAGAGAGAAAAATAAAAATTCGCTTGCGTAATGAATGCAGATATTTGAGAGAATTCGGAAAGATTGTGCAAAGATCACACACTTCATTGTTTAATGTAATTGATAGGTAGTACCTGTGTTCGTAAAACAGTGACGAAGAAATGCAGCAGTGGACAGCCACAGTTGCTGAATGAACGAGACACAAGAAACTTTTTTGTGACAATAAAGTATCTCCAAAACCTAGAGCTCCAAATCTTGCTTCTGGAATAGACATTTCTCCAAGTACAGTTTGCATAATACTAAGATACCAGAGGAGTACTATGGTCGCGTGGCTTTCAGGAAACTCTGAATCGATGACATTAACAGAAAAAAGCGCTTAGAATTTACTAAAAAAGATTGAAACAGTTCCCAATAAATGTGGAACCAATTTACATTTACTGATGAAAGTAAATTTAATATTTTTGGTGCAGATGAGAAATGTATGGAGCGGACAAAAAAACTCGGAATTTCACGAAGAGAACCTCCAGCCGACGTGAAATACAGAGATGGTTTTGTACTCGATAGTGTACTACTCATCTGGGCGTGTATGAATGCTGGTGTATGGAATCTTCACTTTATAAATGGTACAATGAATCATGCGTACGTCAATATTGTGCAAAGTAAACAACACAAAAGTGCTGAAAAATAGACCTCAAAGACGATTTCATTTTTTCAGCAGGACAATGATCAAAAGCAAGGAGCCTGAAACACAAGAATGTGGATCCTCTCTAATACACCACTATATCTGGATACGCCACCACAATCTCCGGACATTAATCCCATGGGATATGGGATATTACATTAAGGACAGTCTAATTTTGAATAAAAAAATTCTTAAGCGCGCACTCTACAAGGAAGAGACAGTATTTTGCCACATATGACGACAAAACTCGTAGCATTAATGGCAAGACTTCTAGAATCATTATAAATGCCAAAGAACATCTCAAGAAATATTTATTTGTTTACAGTTACACTTTTAATTTTTAATCACCGATCATATGGCTGTTCCAATACTTTTGGCTGCCGTTTTTCGCGCCCTAATGTTTGCAAATTTTGTTTTAAATTTTCCAGTAAGTTATATTATGTTTTAATTTGTTAATATCAATTATAAAATATACACTGTTTTCAATGGTACCTAAAATGTTTAGTTTGTGTTTTATTTTACATCTGAAATTTATTCATTTTTTGAAATTTCAGAGGTGTTCCAATACTTTTGACACTCACTGTATGTGTGTGAATAATATACTTATAGACTTACTACAAACGACATCACTTGCGAAACTTCCTTTACAAAATATTTTGGAATGCATATTGAAGCGAATAGTGTTTTTACAAGAAGTCATTCATAGTTTGTGTGCTAAATATTAGAAATATTAATGCGTAAATTATTTGTAAAGTTTTGAAGGCATTTTGGACTACGCAAAAATACGATATATCAGTCAATCATTCAAATGCTTCGTTTGCAGTCACTCTGACACCACTCTGCAGACAAAAGACGAAGTCTTTAAAAATACAGAATTACCATTAGGTTAGGTTGAAGAAGAGATGTCAAAAGTAACAAATAAAATATACAATACAAATGTGATCGGTTGCATTTGGCAAGAAAAGCGTCAGGCAGAATAATTTGGAATACATATTCAATAAAGCAACAACGCTTCAGTTACGTGATCTTAGCATTAATTTAGAAGATAGTATTAGGAAGCCTAACCATATTAAATATTCCTTCTGAAATAATAGCTATACTGAGGAAGAACAAATAAAACGCGAAAGTCACAGAGATGAAATATTGGTGGTAGCAGTAGCAGAAAAAGAAGAAGAAGAAAGAGAAAAGATAGAGAAGATGATTTGAAGAATGATAAATTAATTAGTAAAGTAAAAGATGATTATATGATGCATTATAACTACATAGCGAATAGGAGTGAATCTGACATGTATTAATTCAAAATTTCAGTAAAAAAAATATAAATATTTGGTGAAATTTCTACTTTTTACAGCAGAATTGTGTGGTTTTGTTGTTTTAATGTGCGAGAAGCATTAGCACTTAATACATTCTTCACAATTTACAGTTATTAAGTTTGGCCACAAAAATGGGTGTCGGAATGCATAGTGCACCTGTACGCACCTTTTTTTTTACACTACATATACTTTTACGTTGACTAACGTAAAAGTGAAGTGAGTTGCTTAAGATGATACATCTTTCTCAGTCCGATCAAAATTACACTTTCTCTTTTTAAAAATATTGTGTGCACTGCTAGAATGGCGCATATCTAAACGCAACGGTTACGTAATATTTGTAACATTTGCAACGGTTACGTAACATTTTATTTCTAAATTACTTTCTACTAATTCAATCCTCCCTTGTCATTGTACTCGAAATAACTAATAAAAAACGTATTGTAAATCTTGACCTGTAACTGGTACGTTGCAGATTCCAAATGTACAGTTGGTGCGGAGGCTAACCGAGCGCTCACGGCCAAATAAGAAACAATGGCTAATAACAGGCTGTACTAAAGGGCCTACTTCCACCGAGCGAAGTGTTCAGAGCGTAGCGCGCTGACTTCGCATTCGGAAGGCCCGGATTCGATCCCCGCGCACGACCGTCCTGACCGGGGTTTTCGTGGTTTCCCTCGGCCATCCATGGCAAATGCCGGGACGGTTCCCCGCAAAGGCCACGACCGTGCTTGCCCTACTTAGACGATCGAATAGGTCACGATCGTCTTCAACGTCGCGTTTCGCGTACACATATGCCGGGTAGGGCAGGGGCTGAGTCGTAGGAGGGGGAAACAGATGCGTGGACCCACATTCGGGCAACTTACAATTGAGCAAATTTGAGTGTATTTAAAACTGCCTACGATTAGTTTCGGGTAAGTAGGTCTAGGGGGTTTATAGAAGCATTTCCTTACAGGTCAGTAACGGCGATACTAAATCGGGGATCACGCCGGCACTGACATTCGTCGTTACTTACTAAGTAAATACAAAACGACAACGAAACAAATTGCGAGTATTGAAAATTGACTAGATAGAAGGGGAAAATGTTAGGTTTGAATAGGGTTTTTTCGTAGTTTATAGGATTTTTAATGGACATTGGAATTTAATACTTCTGTAAATAAAAAAGAAACAAATTTTAAAGAATATCAATGTCTCTAGTCTTGTTTATTAAATTCTAATTGTTTCTGACCACGAGAATACTATTTTAGTGTCCGTTTTTACAAATAATTAGAAACAAATTTTGTACATGTACGGAAGGATACATATTCATGCATTAACATGAACTTCTTGTTTTCATTATCGAATATTTTGTTTTTATCATCAATCCCCGGAATAAATTAGAGATATTTGCGGTCACTATGCGATCCGTGAAGAAGAGGTTAGGACTTCATTCAAGGTTGGGCTTTATTCAAGCATTGGCGGACAGAGGGCATTACGGCATGAGCAGTGCATAGTTCCGTCAACAGCATGTGCATCGAAGAACCGAACGGTGGACTACAGGTGGACGAAATGCAGTTGGATCAGGAGAAATATCTGCGCAACTTTTCTTGCGCTCATGATCCCCTTTTCCTCTTTTTTATCCACTACTGAATTATGAATAAAATAGCTTGTGCTGACAAAATTTAATTACGAGAAATGTTCGCTCCCTTGAAATAGAAACTATTGATAAACAAGCCCTAGATTTTATTGACATTACTAGGAGGCGGATTTTAATAAAATGTCATTTTTTCTTTTTACTTTAAAACAGTGCCGTTTATTATATAAATTCATTTTATGTTTTCACGAAAGGAAATGACCCGATTTTATGTCATTTTTTTACATTTTTCGTCGATTTCGATTACTAAGTCTTTTTTTACCTATTTACGTCATTTTTACTGCAGTTTCCGTTGATCAAATTCATTTTATATCATTTTAATGGTATTTGCTTCAAACAATATTTACGAGGTGCACAAATTTTCACCACAAAATTCCCGATTAGCCTATTCGATTCTTCACTCATACATTGTAATGTCAGTCGTTGAAAGTACTATGTAATATAAGGTAATGTACATTGGCGCAATTGTGAGTTCGGCCGATTTCGCGATAAAGAAAGGCAGAGATTTTCTTTTAAAAAACAGTCCAAACCCAAAGTTTGCAAGCTGAGTTTCTTTGAACAAAAGAAAGAAGCCTCAATTACATCAGTAACATATCCAACAGCTTGAGTTGTTCGTCTGAAGTGGTTTTGATCAAATTTTTAACGTCATTTTTCTTTGTTTTTAAGGCACTTTATAGCATTTTAAGAGCATATTATTGATAATTTCGGCAATGTTTTAGGTCATCAAAATCTGCCCCTAAACACGAAAGAAGTAAATCTCAACACGTTTCGCTTCTAAAAAAGTGCGGTGCAACTACACCACTTTCGTTCTCGCATTATTTGAAACGGGTGCGTAATATTATACTATTTGACCAGCAAACCTGCTTCCAACCTCCAAAGACTGTTTACTAACGCCGGGAATGGAACTCGGGCACTTATGAAGCAAATTCAGAGATTTTAACGAAAATAGAACTTGTGAAATTTTTATAAACATACATTCCATTTTTAATGCTTATTTAATTGCTTAGCTGCATTTTTATGCGCAGCTGCATTTTAATATCATTTTACTGCATTTCTATATGCAGTTAAGAATTGAAAGAAAACAATCGAACCAGTTTTTAGAAAATTTACAAAAAACCTTATCCAGGGTTTCATGCACAGTACCCCGAAAATTAATATTTCTATTTCAAATTGAAAAGCGCACATACATATGGACGTTTTAGCGAAAACTCTTTTTTTCGATATTAATGATTCACAAATCTTGGGTACTGACAACACTGCGTATTAAAGTACATTACTACATACAAGGCCAAAACGGGGACAAACATAAAATTCGAATTTAGCCCTTAAAAAAATAGAGAACGGTTAAAAGTAAAAATTTGAAATTTTCATTCAGCTAAACATCGTTGATCACATTGTTCTCTAGTCATGATAGAGAGCACTGTAACGTATCCTTCCCAACGAGTTTCATTTTCGCAGAAATCAATCTTCCACAACCCCACTCAGATTGACCTTGCCTGCGCAAATCAATGTACAGCAACTACTTCCATCAAGATTCGGGACATCAAAGATTGACCTTTCACCCGTTTGACGTCAAATAACCTCCCGCCCGATACGAGATCTGTTTTCCTCGTTTGGAGCGCTCCGCGTCCGGCTCCACGTCCTGTATGACAACGCGTAGATCCTTCGTATCCTGTATCTCAATGCGGTGACAGGCGTTTCGCTGAGCGTGCTCTCTGCCTCGCATTCGCAGCGTTCGGTGGAAGGCAGAAAGCGTGGATGCGCGCGGAATGGGAGCCTATTATGTGACTTGATGCTCCCGCTCTTGGGACGTGCCCGAAACCGGCACGCTTGGCATCGGGCCAAACGTAGCACTGACATGGCGATGCTTTTTTAAATAGATAGAGTAAGTTACCCACGCCTGTCCACCTGGGCGCTTGTATACTGAATTTTACAACTTTTTTTGTTTTGTGCCAAATGTGGCACAATATTTTCTATCTTCGTTTGGGCGTCATTACGAATACTTCCATAATCAGAACAAAGAAAGCACCCACTCTGTGTATCACCAAATGAACTGAGCCTTTCCTGAGGTGTATCAGGTGTATGCATAAGTTTTTGCAAGTTTGTGTGGTACAGAAAGCATGTAATTTTCAGGAGAAATTAATTTTGTATTGATTCAAAATATTGAACATCGGCTTCTTCACACTTCGCCCATCTTTCAGGTAAGTTATGAATACCATGCCAGAAAAATGCTTGTCTTATGGCAAACGAATCGTCGAACCATTTAGCAACTTCCTCAAAATTGCTATAGTGCTGCTCTGCGAGCCCCATTGATACAAAGAGGTGATGGTCAGATGGCGCCAGGAGGTTGGGGGAGTACAGCGCGTTCAACAGGATGTCCCATTCAAACGATGTAAATGTGTGTTTCACTGGTTTAGCTGTGTGAGATGGCGCATTGTCGTTCGTTTGCCGTTCAGTCAAATCGCTTGGGATCCATTTACCGAGTTTATTGATCTTCTCCATAGTTCGTAAATGTGTGCTGATAGTTTATTGTGACACATTTAAAGTTTTTGTCAGTTACTGTTGAGTTTAAGTTGGGTCATCATCCAATAACGCCTGCAAATGCTCGTCTTCGCACTTTTGTGGTCTACCAGAGCGCGCACTATCTTTCACTTTGAAATCATCACGTCAGAACCATGTCTCACATGTTTTAATCGCTGAAGTGATGAATTTCCACAGCTTTTTTCTGATTAAATAAAAAAAGCAATGCGCGTCGCAAATGTACATTTCAGGCTCACACGTCGACATGATCACTGAACAACACAACACAGACGCTAGCGTTTGGCGACATGAACTTGTCTGGGTTCGTAGGTTAAGGTCAGATAAACAAACTGACGTAGTGCCAAATTCATGCGCTTCGTACTGTTTACTGGAGCCTTCTCTTAGTAGAACTAAAAAAGATTTATGCATACACCTGGTAGGCGTATGCACTATACCAGTGCTTTCCAACTCAATGCGCTGTGGCATCACAAAAATCTGCTTTCGTACTCCGAGCCAAGCCGCGGAGCAATGGAAGTGCCCGACGCGGCGGTGGGCATACTGTGTTCCAATGATAGTACGGAAGTGCGGGAAAAACGTTCGCTCGATAATTAAGTTTTTAAATCGTAACTAATATTCATATGTTTATGATTCAATAAAATATGAAGAATTTAAAAAATGAACAAATTATTACATACGTCAAAGCAATATCCGACTCTGTTTTCGTAACCAGTACCTGTAATTCCACTTCCATTCTTCTAATACATAACATTTTTGGAGAACACTTTCCACATTTTAGTACAATAATATTTATACAATGTTATAACAATTTTATTTCGACGCAAACCAATTATTAATATTAACAAATAAATACTTTTGAGGAGTCACGTGGGAGAATTCGGACTCCGGGCTTGATTATTTCATGTACAGTTTTGTTTGAGAATGTTGTAAATCCTCGTGATTTTCAGTACCTTTTCTATAATCTTCTATCTGAAATTCTTTACTCATCTCATGATCTCATGATTGCAGGCTATCTGTAAATTCCCAGAAATTAATTTCATCTCACAGGTTTCTCTGGGTTGAAAGCTGCGTAATGCTTCTGTACGCTGAAATTTTTAACATACTGCAGTTATTTCGAACACACTAAACTCTTTGCCACTGTTACGGTATCTACAAAAAGAATCATTTCTTCCCAAATCGAAAGAAAATAACGAGCATAAATGGGCTCATATTGTTGTATGAAACAGAGGCAATGGCCCACTGCCAAGACTGACGAACACTCCCTCCCGCCCCTTCCCCCTCTGCTTGCATTGCTTCTCCAAGAGCCTTTTCGTGGAGTGGAACGCTGCCTTGACGTCATTTCTCCACCAGTTGGCGAACACTATCCTACAATGTATTATCAAGATGACATCGATTGAAGATGTTAATAGGTACATTGTTTAGGAAAAATATAGTATTAAACGAGCAATGTAATATAGTACTCCTTAAAATAATGTTTTAACTTGAAGTGCAAAGAACCTCAATAGCTCTTATTCTGGTATCAACCTGATTAGATTTCCTTTTGTGGTTTCGAGCTGTAGAATTGAAAGTGAGAATGCGAGAATGTTGCTGAGTTGACGATATCTTTCCAAGAATTGATTTTTCCCACATGAATTTTACACAGCAAAAAATTTCACAAGGATAAAACACATTATGCGTATTAATACATTGCGGTGCGTATTGTTCCTGTCAGTTGGCAGGCGCTCGGGGCGCCTGTCAAACCGCTACGTTTAGCGGAGGCACTCGTAGAGTAAATCATGCCGCTACAGTAGCCGTTGCAAGCTCAGTAGAGTGTGTTGTACTGTATTCGCTTTGAATATTCAGTTCCATTTAGTTTGGATTTAAGAGAGTTATTTGTAAGATCGTGCGTTTAAAAACAAAAATCACTATTTCTTTCTATTACAGATTACATGATACTTTATTTTCACGATAAGCGGAAGAAAACGCCAGTTGTTCTTTCCCCCCCAAAATCCCTCCATAATATTGTAAAAGTCTACTTTGGGACTTTGGGTGAATCTTCGTTTCATGCGTGTCTTCGCTAGGTAAAGCTAATATTCCAAAGAGCAAGTGGAGCAGCAGGTAGAGTTTTCACATTTCGGACAGTCGTATTCCGCCCTTGTCTCACAGGGAATGGCTACTCACGGCCAGAGCTGATGAGTGCAAACGACGTACTTTGAGAGCAATCTACGAGAGCAAAAACTTCGCCATCAGCTTGATAAGTCAATGACAAAACACATAACAAGTAATACAAAATAAGCTACATTTTTTAATATGCAGAAATTGAAAGGAAAGTACGCAACCTCCAGCTTTCCAGATGTATTTGTGGTTTAGGCAGATAACAAGGAATTTGAAAAGAAATCTATATTACTACTTTCAAATTTGCGCACGAAATGAATAAAAACTATAGCTTTAACCTATTCTCTTCGATATGACATGTTGTGGGAGCGTAATCTTATTTCGAGATCTACTATGATAAAACAAACGAATTCACGTCCACAGAAACCCATGTAATTTTTTTGTACGTTATTCATATTACAAGTTCAAAACGAACAATCAAAGAAACAAAATACGAACTCATATCTATCTGGAAATCCAATAATGAATTGTGCGTTAATACTCTCGAACAAACAACAATCGTAAATCAACAATATTTTACTATCAAAAATATTATAAACATTTTCAATACCATCTGATATACTCTAACAAAATGGTTTTCTTGGCATCTTTATCATGGTTTTATTAGCATCTCCTAAATTTAATTTCTCTCAAAAATACCATGCCTCCAACCAGAGGTAGATAGTTGGAGTTCTGAATTATTAATTACTAACCTGTCCAATGAGGTATCCATAACTGATCTTTGGCACATTTTAGTGCAAGTTTTATTCGATTTCATTCACGTTATCAAAAGAAAATTAAACACAAAAGAGTATGCCAAGAATAAATGAGCTGGTGGCATTAATTCGAAAGTTACGTACTATTCTTTCCACAACTTTTATCTTCACAATACATAATTAATTTTCACTTCAACACTTGGAAGGAAAATTTTCTCGGATAATACTCTTGATATAACACTATATGAAAGTGATATATTCACTATGGGAACTTTTCGTTTAGCACTCCTTTTGCTTGTAGTAGCAGCATTCGAGCCGGGGGGTGTTACTATTTTGTTAGCATTGCAAAACACTCAAATCTGCATTTCGTTTTCCAATGAAAAAAGTTTTCTATAACCCAGGAGCGAAAATGTGTATTTTTTCTAATGTGGCTAATCTCACACTTTTTTGTTATTTTATTTTTATTTTTGTAATTTTATTTATTTCATTTTTTACTTTTATTCGTCTATCAACTGTTTATTTGTAGTTAAAATGTTAGGAAGAGATCCTAGACCTCAAGAAAACGTGTACAGATCTCTTTCTCTCACATACAGCTTTTACAGTTTTTGACTAAATAAAATAGTATCAAATAAAATCAATAGCAAATAAGCCTTGCAACATTTGTCAACAAATTACTTACTCTCATTAAAGGAACAGATAAGTGGGTACATTGAAAACTTGACGATGCACACATTCGACACACTTGACGATTGACGATGCACACAATTAACACATTATTTTATTATTAAATTATTTTTGAAAGAGTACAGTGCTAATTGTAACATCAATGTGATGAATCGGAACTTTCTAGGCATCGAGGAGACTTACGACAACAGAAAGAAAAACGGTGTTTCGCGACCTCTGTCCTTGGCCCTGGCCCCGACGGTACGAGCCCTCCAGCGGATGCTTTCTGCAGCAAAGACGTGGGGCTGCGGAGCAGCGCGCGTATCCCACAACGGATCTTGCGATGCAGAGCAGTGGCGGCGTGCGCCAGGTAGGCCATCCTTCGTCCCCAGATCTCTTTCTTTCTTTTTGATTGATTAATTGAACGATTAGTGATTCCGGGCGTGTCAACGGTTGTGGTCATTCGTCTCGTAAGTGTAGTAAGGAAGCTGCGCGTAAGTTCATTAAACAAGTTGTGTGGCGTTTTACTAGTGATCCCATTCATTGACTTCTTCTTTCGAAGTGTCCAATAACAATGATACACTTTTGAGTTTTACGGGACAATGCAAATATTTCATTATGTTATTTCACCTACTTTCATACTGTACGTCGTCTGAATTCTCATACTCAGTGCCTCGCTTCTTGCGACATAGCTGACGTAATACGGTAGCAAGGCAACAAGAAACTATTTCCTGCTCAGTGTTGCGATTTGGAACAGAAATTTCATTTATATTCTTGGAACGTAAATAACTGTTGTGCTGTGGATGGCCTACTAATCTCAATGTTCTATATAGTAAAGACCGCTTTTACATTATCGCTACTGCTTACGCAGTAGAAAGAGCGTTATGTAATGCTGTGCGAGAAAAAAGCGCGTTTTCGGCAGAAAAAACTCTTATTACAGGGATTTGTAACGAAAAAGTGAATAAATCCAGTTGCTAAATTAAGAAAAAACTCTAACAGGTGACATAGCCAGAATCCATGTTTTGTGGGTCCTTCATGACGAAAAATCGAATGACGGCAAAAGTCTCTCTGTCCGTCCATCGCGTGTGAACAATGCTAGCGGCTAAGCCGTTCAGCCGATTTTCTCCAACACTGATATTCCCCAATCGATCTGATAGATGTCACGGCCGCTTGAATTTGAAACCGATATTTTAATTTTGGGGTGTACTTAACATGAAAGCCTCGTGGCTAGCTTTTGTTCAATGTGCTTGCTTTCCGCTACGCGTCCCCGGATTCGATTTTCGGTCAGGAAAGATTATAGTGTGGGTTTTCCTTGCCATGTCACAGTATGTTGTTGTATGACAATGATAAAATTCCCTTCTCAGTTTGAGAAGACCGGAACACGACGTGGGGATGCCTAAATGCTAACCACACGTATCCCCTTAACCCAATGGCCGCAAGGCAGGGATGTCACCGGTAGGCCTGAGCCCGTTCACGGGCTGTCATACATCCATACTTACTACTTTACAACAAGCCTCTAAGATGTTTTCTAAATTTTCAAAAAAATGGCTCCATTATTTTTAATTAAATTTTTTTGTTGGATAGTATGAAGGACGTTTACGAGAATGGTGCGGATCTCATTTTCGTTGAAAACTTTATTTTTCGAAAATTGCAGAAATCCAAAATGTTTTGAATGACTGAGATGTGTTAATTGGGAGAGAAATTTTAGTATAAATAGTATTACATAACCATTACTAAGAGCAAGAAAGTACGTGCTATTTTAACCCCTCTAGTTGTTGAAATATTTGATACTACAATGTGCGATGCTGACTTATTTTTTATTCTCGAGCACTGGGGTGCTACGTTTTAGCCGAAACTCACTCAACGATTTCTTTTCACGTTCAATGGGTTGTGTAATTTTGGAAAGAAACAACGATATAAAATATAGTTGAGAGCTTCACTATTCACTTGCCGAACACTTCACAAACTGACAACTCCGTTGTGTTTCGGGTGATGTGGCAGAGTCTATACCCGCCCCACGGGGTGGCTTGACAGTATTGTAAAAGATGCACATGTGGCACTCACTCTTCCTTTGATTCGGCAGCCACGCAGAGTTCCTTCGCGAAGCTTCATCTTTTTTCTGCGCTCGGAAGGCAGAGAGCAGTGCGCCTCGCTGTACGGGAGTGCAAGACAAAGCCGTCTGTGAGACATCCATCCCGCGTTTTCAATTCAAGAGAAGCCCGGGGCATCGATCGGGAGGGGCCCCCAGCTGTGAGGCCGCCGGGCGCCACGCGTTTGTTTTACTCTAAGAGGCCGGCTTTCCTTTGGGGGCACTTGCGAAGTCGCTCCGCCTGGGATACGGGCGTGAACCGCGGCAACCACCATGACTTCACATAATATAACTATCGAATTTATCGGTTCGAAATCTGTGGAGAGAAATATTATCTCGATATCTACTTATCTTTCCCACGAAAAGCCTAAGGTAGACAATAAACAAACGAATCGCTCATTTGTGCATCAGGTTTGTGCCCATGGCAAAGCGCTTCGCAGTAAAGGGAAATAATCATCAGGCAAACTAGTGTGGCTCCAACAGCGCATACGTTCTCGAATTATATCTAACTTTTGCGATTTTCCCAACTTCAGAGAGTTCAGTGAAAACGAGACCTGCGCCATTCCTTTAAGCGTACCTTGTTGTATTTATGAAAAGCAATTGAAGAAATAATTTGTAGCTGTTTTTGAGATTTTTGAGAAAATGTTTTTTTTCATAAATTGCATTAATTTCAAGCACAAATTAGGCGAAAACTATTCTTTTTTATGTTCTTCAAAAAATTGTACATTGTATTTTCAAAGTTCTGAATTTTTTATAACATATTTTGTTGAAGGCAAGAATCTCTTTCTTTAGTTTTAAAATTTTATTTGTACAATTTCCGAAAATGCAGAGTTTGAGAAGCAGAGAAATGAGGCTAGCACAATTTTTATCGGTTTTAATACATATAAGGAAAAAAACATGAATAAAATGTTTTGCCCGTTTTTGAGAAAAAAAATTGTTTTAAAAATTGCCTATTTCATGCAGAATTGGGCGAAAACTACTCATATTTTCGTAAAAATGTACACAAACTTATTTCAAGATCTGCCTTTAAAGAACAGATTTCATTAAGAAAAATCTTAATTTTTCCAGTAGTAGGAAGATGGCGCAAAAAGATGTCGACTTATGCAATTTTCGAAAAATCAGATATTTCAACGAAATTGACACCTGCGCAATTATTTTAAGCGCCTTTACCTAACTAGGACTGAGTGTAATAAAAAATGGAACATTTTTTGAGAATATTTTGAAAATATTGTTGAGACTTCTTCTAAAGTACTCTTACAAATCAAAATATTCATTTCAAAATCACAGTATCTTGCATTATTTCAAATCGATCGAGTAATATCAATATTGAAGAAAATTGTTCTTCAGATGCCTTCAGCTATTACCATTATTTAAACATTTTAAAGAGAAAATGCAGTTGCATAGTTGCAACTAGATGAATTCTCTTAGTTAATATTAATTATGTTTTTTTTTCCACACGGTTAATGTCTACTGAATTCTTCCAGAGTAATAGTGACATCTTCTGCAGATATTAACATTTGCAGGAAATGTGTTGACATCGCATTCTATGTACGCAGTGGTCCTTCGAGTTTAAAATTATATCAAGGTAAGTGGCAGGAGATGACCAAATGCTTCGCCAGTTCACGGCATCCCCCACTAGGATGGTCGCAATGGTTCACGAAGAAACATCAAGTGTCTTGCAAGACTGATAAGCAATGATCAGCAATCACTTCACAAAAAGTATGTAATTAAAACAAGTATTTTGTTGCGAAGTGCATTAGTTTAGCTCAGAAAATTTTGAAAACCTGTTAATGGTGAAAAACTGTCTTATACGGAATTTTCGATCGTTCTCGTGTTCTTCCATTATGAACACTGTACATATTATGGTTCCACTGTATATATGTATATTATGTACCGGGTGTTTTTTATCGTTCACTGTAGATTCGGACCGCGTCACCTGGGGAAGCGAGGGCTCGGTCGCCGGGTGAAACGCTGACTCAACTCCCCTGCTGTCACGCGAGAACTATTGATGCGCTTACCTTACCTTAGAGAAGATGCTGAAAGCGGTGTGCTTGGGCTCGAATGAATTCTTGGCACTTACGGAACATATTCTTATTCTGTTTTTTGATGAAACGTGCTTTCATCTCAGTGGATACAACAGACAAAACAACTTCTATTGGAGTGCAGAAAACCCTCAGCTGCTTCACGTTGAGTTCCACAAGAATTAATAAGGATCTTTTTTTCAACACCATCGTTACTTTGATGTTTACATAAGTCAGATATTAAAATTATTTTTTCGAAGAATTGACACCACAAGAAAGGCTATATTGTTACTTTTGACAAGATTCGGCAACTGCTCACTGGTGTTCGATGCACGAACTTTTTAAATACTATTTATAGTGAGTTCGTCGTGGGTTATAGACTCCTAGGTCACCTGGTTTGATCCCTTATGACTTTTTCCTTTGGGGGTACTTGAATCATCAGATGTATGCAAAAAACCCACATTCGGAGAAAGCTCTTGCGCTCTAGTGTCGAGAAAATCAGTAATTGCTCGAGAGTGACTTCAAAGGTAAATCAGAATATGTTTCGTAAGTGGCAAGAATGCGTTCCACACGAGGCACGCTCCAAGCTCCCCACTTGTCATCCAAAATGTGTGTATATTGCATTTAAGTGTTAGTGTGTTTAAGTATCGAGTGAGGATAGGACAAGGAAATGGAAGGAAAGATCGCGCGCGGTCCTTAGCCCGTTTGTTAGGGTACTTCTCCAACATTCGCCTAGTGTTGGTTGGGGAAAGCACGGAAATCTACTTATCAGATCAGCCGGCCGCTAGAATGAACCTCCAGACAACGGCTGAAGTCAACCTAGCTATTTAGCTGGGGTCGAAAATCCAACCACCGTTAGGACTCGAACCCTAGATCCTCCCGTCGAGAGGTCCTGTAGCGACGTCAATTGATGTCCTGAGCCACCTAAGCAGGTTTAAGCAAGTCGAAGCATAGGGGGTTCCTGGGTAGGTGACCGTCTGGGAACCCTGGAGATATAAAGGCGCCGATACCCTGGCCGAAGAGATAAAAGGCAAAGACTGACTACCACTGACGATGATCGTCTTGGTTAAAGGAGAATTACCCCACTCCACGTTCGATACCAGTACGCTATTTTCACGTTCGACGCAAGTGGATAAATAGATCGTTGTTACAATGAACGTAACCGAGCTGAAAAGAAAATCATTTAATACAACGTTATTTATATATACTCATGGAACATTCTGATATCTACTTTTCATTCCTTTGCATTCTGGATATTGTAAAAAAACGTTATTTCAAAAGCTGTGTAATAGATAATATGAAGTACTTAATGTAGTCCTTCAAAAGAACTGCTAAGGGCTGCAAAGCTGGAATTTCAGAACCTGGTTCAAATAATCGCAGGTGACATGTCCTCAATGACAAATAATTCCTTCCGCTCCGTACGGATTTTAACATTTAACCCCTGGATGTCAAAGAGTCCGCGAAACCCTTGCCTTGCCAAAGCCGTGGAAATAACGCGTCAATTAAACACTACTCCTTCCGTAAGTTCACGCAAAATCCATGCGGCTTTAGATTTTCACGGATCGATAGGTGAGCAAAGCTCGAACAATGTATTGTGTGGAATCGTGTGTATAAACATGAGTTCATGGCAACTCAAACCGCGCTGGTGGATCCGCATTAGTTCCGCTAGGAAGCATCCAATTCAGGTGAACATGGCCATAGAGAAAGCAATATGTACCGGGTCCTTGATTTGTTCCGAATTGTTACAACAGAAAATTGCAATTGACATTTTTACAATTTTGCATATTTGATGGCAGAACACGTACGGGGTGCAAACCCCTGACCCATTCAAATAAAGGCTATGAATGGATACGGATGAGATAGTCATAAGCCTAAATTTTGAGTTGTTGACCACACCATGATTATATCTGAGCAATCCTATTTACATTCACAATTACAGGTTTGCATTTTCGACGGAGAGGGCTTCATAAGATCTGACTCATCGTGTTGGTCCTCCATTGATTTCCGTGTGTTCGATAAACATTAATTGAGCTTTGTCTCAAAACTACATGGGTATGGCTTATGGCTATGTTTCACTGACACTTCCATATTTACTAGTAAAAAAAGCAAACAAATATATTTTATCTGCCTGAAATTGTCAGTTTATGATATTTTAAGTCACTTTCGCACACGATCGAAAAACATCATTCATTAGTACTCATTAATATAATTTGTTTTTCAGGAACCTTAATTTGAATCTACGTGGCATAGAAATACTGTCGATCTACAGATCCGACAATATTTTAGTTCCCCAGATTCAAAGCAGTTTCATATTTCCTTGTGTCAGTACCTTCAGCGTTGCACCAGATTCCTTTCACGAGCACCCCCAATTGACAAAATATTCGATATACCCGTACGCATGTCAGATACCTCAGAATATTAGAGATTATTTGTGAACTTATCCATAGACTAATATATTGTAAAAAAGCGTCCGAAATCGAAGAAATTATTTTTTTGTACCTTCTCGCACGTTGTAAGAAAAGAAAGGTTGTAACAGATCGCCGGAAAATACGAATTTTCGACATTAAAACTGTTTTGCCGCTCCCTGTTTACAAAACAGTGAATACATTATGTTTCTATACATAGAAAATTAATTCCTCCAACACGCTGTGAAATGAAAATCATGTTTGATACCTAAAATAGAAAGAGGCAAAACTTCTGCCTGTCCGTCCGTCGTTGGTCAATGCTACCGTCCTTCCTACAATTAGTATATTGACGATATATATTTTTTCTAAATGATATCTGTTTACAAACAGATATTTAAATAAAGTCATGTACAATTTTTAGAACTTGTGAATAGTCATCGCGTAAGTTTGCGTGAAATATAGACAACTTTTAAATTTTTTAAACAATTATTTTCTCAAGTAGGTTATACTTTTTAAATTTTCCCGTATGTTTTAAAATATGGTAAAGAAGTGGAGCTAACCTTATTTTCGGGGAACTTTCTGAGTTCTCAAAAATTGCAAAATTTTATCAGTTCAAAACTACGAAATTGAAGAGAGATTTTTGCCTAAAACAAAATTTGTTCTAAATTAATAGTGCTACAGCAAACATATAGTTTCTCGATTTTTTCTACATTTTTAATTTCGAAAATTCAGACAGGTCAACGAAAATGAGACCTGTGCCATTTGTTTAAGCGTACCCTGTTTTAACCGCGAAAAAAATTGTCAGAAAATTGGAGCGGTTTTCGAGAAAATCTTTTATTTTAAATTTCGTTCACAAATTACACAAAACGTACTCCTTATTTTCAAAAAATCGTACATGACATTTTTCACACAGATGCCTTTTAGAACTAATTTTGCTTAGGTAAAAGTATATATAATCAATTTTGAATTTTTTCATGTTAAAAGTTTGTAACTTTCAAAAATACAGAAAGCTTGCCGGAAATGAGGCTAGCACCAATTTTGTACGGCCCTTTGACACATACGAAGAGAAAATTTAAAGAAAATATTTCGAGTCGTTTCGAGAAAAAATATAAAACATTAAACATTGCCTATATTTCACGCACAATTTGGTGAAAATTACCCATTGTTTGACAAAATTGTGATCTAATATCAAGATCTGCCTTTAAAGGACAGATTTCATTACAGCAGGCAGTTTCACTTACCACCACAGCTTGGGTGGCATTTGGCCGTCTTCGGTGGTATAACGGTTAGGGTATTAGGCTGTTATACCCAAGTTTCGGGTACAAACACGACTAAAGCCATTTGAAGGGCAAAAAAAATCATGGTCATTGGTCAGACGAACGTGCAGACCTGACGGCTATAGCCTCGTCATTTAATATAAGGCATAATTGAATTGAAGGAAAAGTATTAAATCTTGAATATTGTAGGCAGACGACAAAAAAATAGCTTTTGCTACTTTCGAAAAAATCAGAGATGTCAACCCAAATTAGATCTGCGCCATTTTCTTCCATGTCCTTTACGCTATCCCTGGACAACGTTTAGTAATTTTATCCACGGAAGATTCAAAGGTCTTTAAAAAATTCTTCCTGGTTCCATTCTCCGTTAACTCTCTATGATCGAAAGTTGCAATAAGTTAAGATTGCAATAGTCCAGTATTCAATATAGGGATATTTATCGTATATTAAATATATTGTAAAATATTAGATCTTTTACAAGGGCCACTGTTTTTGAACAATTTAATAGTATTTTCTAAATTCTGGTTCAAGTTAATCAAATTTATAAAAAAAGTCAAAAGCAACTATTTTTTATTTTCAGTTTTTTACATATAGAGCAAATGACGCTAAAAATAGTGCGGATAGAACTTTCTGGTTTCGAAAAATTGAAACGTTTGTAAAAAATGCGTGAAAATACGTGTTGTAGCATTAACAGTTGGTTATTAAGAACACAAATGTGGATTCTGATTACACAAAATGTTGTAGGAAATAATTTACTACGCATTAAAACAATATTTATTCACTTTCTCTATATGCATGTCTCACAACACGAGTTTTCTGATAAAAACGCTCTCCGCAGGATCAATACAATATTTTTTCTTTACCACGTATATACGTAAAGGTGAGAGAGTAATAATGCTAGAAATACGTTATTCTCAAATAAAGATTTCTCTGGCAAATCAATCATACGCAAAAGTTCCTACGAGCTCTAATGTTGAATATTTGACATTTTACTTTACGATAATCTTTTCCCTATCAGTTGGATACAGTCCAATTGAAATAGACACGCTCTATTATTCTTTCGCCGAGTGTTTGTTCTGTGGCTATGTGTTTCTTTTTGTCGTTTATTATTGGGATAAAAGTTGCTCCTAGACACTCTTCTTCTCCGTCTGAATTGCTAGTAGCAGGAAAACGGATGCCACTTGTCATGAGAATACGCTGCTGGTGGATGTTTCTTCGCTTTTTTTCGGCAAGTAGCCGAAAGTAGCAGAGCTCAGTTACAGACGCCTAACAGAAGATTCCTCAATGTTTGAATTTTTTGTGTGTGTTTCTTTTTTTACATAAGGAAATTGTGCATGAAGTTAACGAATGTGACACAATATTTTTTAAATATTGTAATAGAATAATTAATATAATCTTGTTGTTAATTCACGTTTTAATGTTTTTTTTGTGTTTTTCTTCTTGTATCAGACAACTGATGATGATGGCTAAGCCATCGAAAGCTGCTATTGAATTAAAAAACATTGTTGGCAATGACAACATCTTTAATTATTTTAAAAATGCCAAAGATACCTTACCACAACACCTATATTGTAATAGAAGTTCGAGTTAATATTCAAAATAAATGGTGCTAAAAAGCAAATGTAACCGTGAGACACACATTCGCTCCTTCGAAGTGCAACATCAGGTGGCTATTTTCGCGTTAAACTTTATTATTTGTGCCAAGTAATTTTATAATAAAAATAAATATATCATGATCTGCCTTTAAAGTTAAGGCATGAAAACTAGAAAATACTCGTTCTTTTAAAAATCCCCTTAGAATGTGCTGAAATGAATTAGGAAACTAGTAGTGCTTCAACAGCATATGTTTTCTTGCATTTTTGTAAGTTTTGAAATTTTTGAATAATCAGAAAGTTTAACGAAAATGGTAACTGTGCCATTTTTAAGCATCCCTTGTTCTATTCGGGAATATTTTTTGTGAAAATATTGTAAATGTTTTTGAGACTTTACGCAACGTACTTCCGAAAATCAAAATATCCGTTTCAAACTCGCAGGGCATTGAGATCATTCAAATTGACTTTAGAGAGTATGTCTGAACGGTTTACGCAATAGCGTTGACTACAGACAGAAGGACGAATGGACAGACGGCTGACGAAGGGAATGGCGGATGGACGGACCGACGGACAGGCAAACAGCTAGCATAAAGATGTTTTGTCATCAATTGATTTTTCGATATCAAGGATCCACAAAAATAGGTACATACGTGAATTCTGACCATATAACGAGTTAGGGAATGTATTTTACTACATATAGGAACAACATTTACCCAATATTTGTTACTATGGCCTGCCAATAAGTTATTTTTTTGTCGAAAAATCGCCGACTTCTGACGTACAATGAGAATACTCTCTTCGTAAGAAGAATGACGAGAAAATAAAAATTATGGGTTCGCCACCAGAGAATCCAGGCGTGTTTATTAACACCTCATTTGCCCCGAACGGTGGAACGGAGGAAGCCTAAACGTGAGTAATGAATAGACTCGTGTATTCACGCTCATTAGGATTATCTCTTCTATTCTCGGTATTTAAGGTTCCTATTGTGTGCAGCTTTGTGAAGTTATATATTCTGTTCATCGTGACCAAATAATGTGTATCCGTAACCACAAAGCTTTGAAAAAAGTATTCCGAGTGTACATAGTCCGGGTGTATTTGTCCTCGACAACGTAGAACGAGAGAAGTTCCAATAATGCGACTAAAGGTAGTGAGATGTTCTGTGACCTCTGCGTCGTCTGTACAAATTTTGAACTTGTCTCATTAAACGAGTGCCGTATAATCTTTCCGTTGACTATTTCATCATGTCGTCAGTCCTACGTCCAAACATAGTGTAAATGACATCATATCAAATGAAGCAGGAGGGTTCCGACGATAGCAATCTGATTGTGTTGTGATTATTATGGTATCGCAAGATGAATGTACGATGTATTTAGTAAATATTTCTCGTTGAAATGAGAGCGTAGACTCATACCGATGGCATATTCTTTGTGTGAACGTATGGAAAATTGCATAACAAACAGGTGAATACTTCTTGCTTATTTTAATAATGACTCTATTATGCAAACAGAGTCATAGCAGTTGAAGCCATTGTGTCATTCGCTGCTGTATTAAGCTAATATTTTTATCTAGAAGCGCATAAATGGCTATTTCAACATCACTGGTATTGGTTAGCTCGACCAAATTCAAGATCAAAATACATGTCCTGCAGTCAGGAGATATTACAATAAAAACCTTTAAATGCTTATAATTTTTTTATACTAACGAATTGTTATATTATTAAAAGAATAAGAAACACTGTTCAATAAGGTTTTTCATGAAAATAAATGATTATATGGTATTTTTGTGAGCTGATATGGTAAAGGAAATAATCTCCACAAACGTTTTATGGAGATTATTTCCTTTACCATATTATGGATTACCATAATAATGTTATGGTATTACCACAGGATATTTGCTACCACCACATAATTTTTTGTGAGCTGTTTTTAAGTCTGATTGCAGTCTTTCTACTATATAAGCATATATAAGCACTTATATTCTATATAAGTAGATTTCGTGTAATTTTGAGTCAAATTTTTAAATCTTACTTTCGAAAAAAAGGCTCGAAATGTTATCTTTAAATATTCACCTCATACGTATCAAAGGACGACAAAAAATATCTGTTGACGTGTTTCCAGCGAACTCTGATTTTTTTAAAGTTAACATTGCAAATGTATAATATTGATGACGGACCCTTATTCTTAACGAATATCTGTTATACCAATTAATATATTTAAAAAACTTTGTGTAGAATGTTTTGAAAATACGAGTTGTTTTCGCATAACTTCTGCTTCAAGTTAATGCAAATTTTAAAAAAATCAAAAGCTGCTCCAATTTTGTCAATGATTTCCTTGGATAGAACAAAGGATGCTTAAAAGAAAGACGTAGGTCCCATTTCGAACCCTCCGTAGGTCTCATAAAATTGTGAAAGTTAGGAAATAATGTGAGAATGTATGTGCTGTCGTAGCACAACTAGCATTTTCACATTTGCTGATTTTTAATGAAAAATACAATATAAATGTTATAAATATGCCATATTTTGTTGAGTGAAATATGCCACCTCGGGCCCTGCTTATTGGAATCAAAACCTTTTTCCTTTGGCAAAGATCTTAATATTATCTGTGATTACGAGCAGGTAAAATAATTAAAAAGAAACAGATGAAAAGTAACCGGAATTGAACACTGTTCACAGTAAATAAGAAAGAGAGTTAAAGGAAGAATTTAAATGTAATTTCTTTAAAATATTTACATTTCTTGTATAAATAATTTATTTGCGAAAGAGTTTTGTTTTCCGTGTTAATAGGATGATCAAAGGGGGTCAACTTCCTGCATTCTGATATAGTTCGAAAATACTACATTATTTACTCAAATTTATCAGAGTGACATTTTAAAATTAAGATATTGTAATTACACTTTCTCTTCGTGACATCTGAACATGTTACCCTTTCATCAGGATAAATTATAAACATGTGTTCATCAACCCCCCGAATTTCTGGTCCAAAGAAGCCATTGATAATAAATTAGCGGTAATGATATTTGTATCACCTCTTCATCTACACTTATGATGTTTCTTGTCTCTTATTTAAAGTGATGAATTCACTTCACAGTGTAAAATGCGCATCGCTTCCTGATTCAGGCAATGCAATAGTAAGAGCAAAGGCATCACGGGCGCCAGCAACCATTTTGCAATCGATATGGACCAGAACTCTCTTCATTAAATTTGTTCGCCTAAATGAGTTTTGTGCGGGTCGCCTGATCTCGCCATTTAATATAAACAGAAAAACCCTTGGCTTGGTGGTATGTTGCATAGGATATGTGAATTTCCCAGAACATTTAACTTCAATTGAGTACCGAAATGAAAAAAGCAAAATATTTAACGAATTCATTTATGAAGAAGAATATGTATATAATTTTCGTTGTAACTGTAAATGCATTCAAACCGCATTTAGAAACAAGAAGTAAAAGTAAACATGTGCCCTCGCGCAACACATTTCAGCTTACTGTTCATTAGTTAAATATAGGGAGGGGCTAATTGCTTCACTAAAATAGGAAAAAATATTTCAAGCATTAAATTCAATTCAATGACGACTTGTATTACTCGGCAAGGCACAGAGGATTAGACCTTCTCTTCCACCTGACCACGCAAATTTCCCTGATCACCTTTCACCATCCAGCGGGGAGAGAAGATATCACTTGGGCGACTAAATCGGCGATTTAAATTTAGCTCAGGGGCTTCTTTTAGACTTGAACTTGTATATGCAGTAAATATACAACATGGGACAGCCGGCTTTACGTCCCCATAACAAAAAGCTCGATATATCACCGAAGCCGAGGAAATCAAACCTGCTGGGATCAGCTCTAGATGTCGATCAATGGTTGGAATGATCTGACATTTAACTAAGAAAGACTGTGCTGTGCAGTGCGTTTGTATCTGTGAGAGTTTCAAGCCTCATTTGACTAAGGAAAGGCTTAAAAGAAGTTTTCCACACGTTTCTTAATTATTTATTCATTAAAAATTTAAGTATTTATTTATTAAAAATTACTTGAAAAAATATTTTATTACAAACAATTACGTCAATGATTCACAACCAGAATTCATGTTTTAAAGAAAAACTTAACAGAGAATTACTCCAGATACGCGCAATGCACAAAAGGGTTGAGGGGCGTGTATCGATGAAGACGCAATACATTTAAAAGAAAAAAAGAACAATTATAATGATGTACTTTCAGCCGATCCGGATAGCCGAGATGGTAAAGGCAGTATTGCCGTGGCCATCTCGGATGGAAGGAACTCGGTTTCATGTCCCGCCTCGGGCATGGTAGTGTGCGTTTGTGTCCCTATGTTTGTGATTTTCCTTCACCCTTCATCATCCTATCCTTCATCCTCCAGGGCTAACACTCCTGGGGTGTAAAATTGGATTCGGCACAAAAGTGCGCATCCCTCCCCCCAAAAAATGTCACGTGCATTGACCTGGAGAGAATACGGCTGGGCCTCGGTGGGTACAAGTGGTGCGTTGGCGTCGTCAATTCGCGACAAAAAATGACGTAATTTTAAAGTATTTGCATTTTGATGGTTCATTGGTAGTTTTATTATATTTCAATACTCTTGTACACATCTTTTTTTACTGTTCATGACAAACATGGTTAATGTTGTAGTAGCTGAGATGATTAATTTTATGGAGTAACCTAATTTCTTCTCATGTTTTCATATTTGTTTTCGTAAAACATTTCCTTACTTAGGTTGATTACATTTCACAATTTACATTCTTGCACTTTACGTTTTATCCTCGTGAGTTATATAGTATTTTTTCCCGTGTTAATGTCGTGAGTGAAAAAAAGAAGGGTTAAATGTGGAGGAAAAAAAATAACAAAATATCTAACATGTATCAAAATCATAGTAGCAGACAACAAACTCTCATTTTATTTATGTTGTTCAGAATTTAAGTGTAAGTATTAGACAAATAAAAGGAGAATATATCACCTAATTGCATTTCTACGTTCCATTTAAGATTGATTTTTTTATCCGATATATTTAAAAGTAGTATTTTGAAACTGACATCATCCCGGAGAAAACTTTTGTCATTTGATTCCAGCCGTCAAAAATGTTCTAAGAAATATTGATTTTCTGTTGTTTTAATAAAAAAAATTGGAGAGAACATAACAATTAATCAAGTTTTTACAATGTTTAATATCATCTTTTAAATTACACGAAAGGTAAACAGTGCGTGAAGATCTATAAAAAACTACCTCACAAAAAAAGAACATTTGTCTGGGAGCACAGGCTCTCGCATCTATTGCTCAACGCCACAGCTCTAATAGAGTTTTAGCTGCGCCTTAAATAGCCCTTCATCCTTCTGCCCTGATCACCTTTTTTCTCCGGAAACCTCTTCGAAGCTCTGTCCTCTTTTCTTCATTTTCCTGCACCGCTCTTAAAGGGCGCAATCCTCACTCACTAATTTAAATTTTTACTAACAATTTTCGTCAATAATACAAGTAAATGGGTTTAGTGAACTGAAAATACGAACATTTTTGCGTTCATGAGATTAGATTTTCGGTTATCTTATTATTTTAGAAGTTAAAGTAAAAGAAAATTGTTGTACGTGTCTCTCCGGACTTAAGTAGCATGTCTATCAACTAGTGGTGCAACAACACCACATACTTTCTCTCGTAACTATAATGTAATCAAGCCACAATAGCAAAAACCAAAAATAATAAATAAATAAAAAATAGTCCTGTGCCATTTTGTAAAGCGTTCTTTTCTGTAACCCTGAAAAACATTCAAAGTGAAAATTAGAGAAGTTTCTGAAAAATTTTATAAAAATTGCATAAACTTCAAGAAGACTTACGTTGAAACTACTCATTAAAAAAACTGTGTATTACATTTTTTTAAAGATCTCATGTTTTAGAAGATATTAAGCCAAAATCTTATTTTCAATATTCGCAATATTATTTTTATGAAATTTTCACAGATACTGTTCGCTGAAAATGTGACCACATCTGAGAAACAAATTAAGGAAAACATTTATTTTGCGCAAGATTACGTGAAAACTACTCATATTGTACGAAACATTGTACGTGATCTTATTTCATTCGATTTTTCGGTATGAAGAACCCACGAAACATGAATTCTGGCTACACCATGTAATAGAGGACTTTTTTATAAATTTAGCAACTGGACTTATCCACTTTTTTGTTTCCAGGGCCCTATAATAATAGTTTTCTGTCGAATATTTGCTGTTTTTCGCGCAGCATTACGAAACTTCGTCTGTACTTCGTACCGAGAAAGTAAAAATTAATCAAACACTTTGGAGACATGTTCAGGAATGTTTGAAATTGTTGAGACTTCATCTAAAGTACCCCCAAAATTAAAATACCTGTCTCAGATTCAAGAATCCGTGGCGGCAGTCAAATTGATAGGAACATCAGTTTTCGTGAAATTTCTGAATAGATTTTAGCCGCTAGCGCTTACACACAAGAGCGGACGTTTTTTCGTAAACTATTTTTCTATATCAATAAACCACAAAACACGAAATAACATGTTAGGGAAATGATTTACTACATATTGGATCATGTATCCATTTTCGGTATCAGGAACCCAAAAAATGAATTTTTCTCTCGAAATATTACTTTTTTTGGTGCAGCAATATCACACATTATACTACGTAAGTAGTATGCGACAAATAAAAACGAGTGGAAATTATGAACTCGTACTTATTTTATATAAGAGCTATATGAAAGGTTTTAATTTATAGTATAGACCGGAAGAGATAATGATATTTTTGTCTTTGTTTTTACTTGATGTATCTGAATCGAATACATGTGTGAAAAGATCGGTAAAGATTAAGATAAAGCTTTAGGTATTTTTCATTTGTAAACGAGTAAATTTGACTGTCAATATTTTGTCAAAAAATGTGAATTCGGATTTTAAGTATACAATTCAAATCTACCTTTAGTAATATTCAAGAGGAAACATAAGAGACGATGTTTTGCTCTAGAAGAGATACCATAAAATAAAATGTATTTTTTACCATAAAATTTCACACATTCACTGTCCCGAATTGTAGCAATAACCCGAACATATATTTCCCAAAAGTCGTTTTATTTGCATTTAGATTAGAAATTTGTAGTAATAAAAAAATCGGAAAAGTTGACTGCCCCAAATAACGTACTCTTACGTGCACGCATTTGACATCAGATATTGCACTAAAAATGTGGACCCAATTATGAAATAATAGTACAGCATCTACGGCGATCAATATTTAGTTTAAGGTGTAAATAGCGTTTCTCGCTTGCAATCAGAACAAAGGACGTAGTCACGTGGAGATAAAGGTCGGGCGTTGAGCAGAGACGGCTAAGAAGGAAGTGTCATAACGGATCGATTTTAAAGGGGATCGGTTCGTGTCCCCTTTTAGGTATGGGTTCTTTAACACCCAATCCACACTTTTTCGGTATCAGGAACTACTATACAGAACTTTCTGCTAAAAAATGCTATTTGTAGCCGCAGTTCTCATAACTGAACAAATATATGGGAAGTAAATATTGATAAAATAATATTAGAATTTATTTTCTGAGGAAATATTGTCAAGAAATTGAAAAAAGTATTCGGGTTAAAAATGTACCTAATCAGTAGCGTAGAGTGAATCTACCTTTTAAATACCTGGAATACTCCTAGTTTGAAAATAGTAAGCAGGTGCTTAAACAGAACGTGCAGCTACATGTACAACGGACGTTGCATGAAAATATTATTACTAACAGCGTAATAGCATCAGAAATTATGAAAATTCTCAAGAAACGTATTTCAAAAGACATTCTTTAGCGATTGAAAATGCTCTCATCGTATCTACTTACGGTCTGGCGAGACTATTCCTTTGGCGCGCGACTGAGGCTCATTAGCTCTGCTCGGGTGCCGCTCTAGCCCTTATTAAATTACCAGTTCTGCAAGACTTAGTAGTCGCTGCCGCAATGCACAATAATTCTCCCTGCACTTCAGGTGGCCTGGGAGAAACCTTCACTAACGTGTGGGAGTTACATCAACGTTTTCAGTCATTATCGCCTTTAGCTAACATCAACGCCTCTACAGAATGTCTTGTAATAAATGTTACAAACTTATCGAGCATGTAGAGAAGTCGAAAATGATTGTTTTTTCCCAATGAACATCTAGTGGGAAATTGCACCATAACAGAGTTTTTATACACGTGTCATTTACCCTTGATTGTTACGCAATTCCGTATGCACAAATGTTTGACAGGTCAGGTGCTGACACAGTCAAGATTTCGTATGGTACCTGCCGAATACCAGTGCTTGCTTGCTAGATTTGATTGATTAGTAATTCCGTGCGCGTCAACGGCTAAGGTTATTATTCCCGTAAGTGTAGAGCATGTTTTGCTGGAGATGGCAGCGATCTTCCACTGCTGGATGGTGAGATCCAGCGCCGACCTGCCGTCAGTTATCGTGGCATCGTCCCAACTAGATATCTCCCACCAGCGTGGCACCGCCCCAGTCGGGACAAGAGGAACACCGGTGCATATGTTGCCTAAAAATGAGAAGAAAATGTAACATGTAGAAATCCATGTAACAGCGTCATTTGCAATTTCCCACTATATGTTCATTGGCAAAAAGTTATTCCCCCCCTCTACATCTCCTAGAAGATTCTAAGATTTATTCTGAGACATTTTTTCGACATTCTTGGCATTCAATGCCATCTATAGTGTTCCCGTAAGTGCGCTGTTTGCATAATTATGAAATTATAATACGGCACTGCTGCCAGCTTAAGAATGCAAGTGAATGTGCAATTAGCATGTATGTTTGGCGAGAATTACTTTGTAATCCAATACCAACAATAAATTTGAACGTCAGGCCTACACTTTTTTATTGTGATCAATTGGATTCCACTACTTGTTTAGGTGCCAATTCGGATGGCCGAAATCGGTAAGGCAGTAGTGTCGTGGCGATCTCAGATCGAAGGATCGCGGGTTTGAATCTCGCCTCGGAAATGGATGTATATGTAATCCCCCCTTTCACCTCTCATCATCATCCTATCAGTCCATTGAAGAAGGATTAATAATTCCCTGCTCAAGCAGGTGGTCCTTGCCCTTAATGGGGTGTGTAGTTGGCTAATAAAAAATACTTCTTTAGGTAGTGATTTCAAATCTTTGTTTTGGTAGACATATACTACAGAAGGGTTTAATATATCATCCGTCTAAACGAGACAACTCGCAAATAGAATATAAACGGTCCATCGATGGTTACGTGTGTGAAGGAGGAAATATTACTGATTCTTAACAAAGCTATATAATAAAAATATATTTCTTGGGTGCAGCACATCCATAACAACGCAGCATAGTATTTACAACCATGAGTTTTAACCTTATGAAACCAGAAACGGAAGAGGTGGTGGAAAACCACGTATAATGGTGTGATGTAAGCCAAAATAATATTCCATTAAGCGCAACAATTCAATGTATTCTATCTGTGAAATATTTGCTTAGCTATTCAAAGATAAAACTCATAAATATGAGAATATGCACACATTCTAGACATTATATAATTTAGCTCTTTTCACTATTCTGAAAGATCAAATTCTTCCATAATATTGTAGCTTCCCTTGCATACATTACTAATAGAAGATTATATTATTCAGGTATTTTAGTCTTCATTCTAAGTAGTGCTCCCCACCATAGAGTACCAACAATATCCTTCCACTGATGTTGCATTTTGTAATTATTAAAATTAATTTTTTCAGATGCTCAAAATGTACCACTAATAAACGCCTAACAAAATGCCCAAATATTTGGAAAAAAATATTTCCCTTTTTAAAGCGTTTCGAATATTTGTACTAAGGCTCTGAACCTTCAGTAGAACCCATTGTCTCAAAGAATTATTTCGCATTCCTGTACACGCTTCATTGAATACAACTAGCTGCAAAACAGCTCAATGGACGCGGTACGCAGCCACATAAATCACAGCGAGGAGGGGCGAGGCGAGGCGAAGCGAAGCGAAGCGAGGTGTTCTATGACGCGCGGGTCGCGCGATCGCCCGGGCGGAGCCGCCGAGAGCGCCGTCGATAGCGGGGGCGCCGTCCGTTGTGGCTCCCTGGGGACGCGGCGCGCTGGTGGTGGTGGGGGGCGTGGCGCAACGGAGGGGGATCGAACGCGGCACCTGCGCGCCGCCCGCCCGGACTCGCGCCCGCGCTCTCTACTCTCTGTTCCTGGCCGAAAATAAATCAAATCACACTCCCCATGCTCTCTTCGTTCCCCGCGCTTCTTGAATCAAATCAAATCGCTCTCTCCACGCCCTCCGCGGTCTCGGTGTTTTCCACGCTATCCGAGCGCACCACACTGTTCAACGTCTCCCGCGCTCTCCGTGCTCTCTACTATTCCGTGAAGGAAATGAATCCAATCACTCTATATGCGATCCACGCGCTCCCTACTCTCTCCATGTGTTGTTCCTAGACGAAAATAAATCACACTCCGTGCTCTTTGCGCTGTCCTCAGTTCTTTGATGAAAAATGAATCAAACATTTTTACTCTCTCCACGCTCTCCGCGATTTCGGTGTTTTTCAAGCTATGCAAACTCCCCACTCTGTTCGCCGTCTCCGCTCTCTCCGCGCTCTCCACTCCTTCCGTGATCTGCACGCTCTGTGCTGTTATGTGAAGAAAATCAATCAAACCACTCTCTCTACGCTCTATGCGACCTCTACTCTCTCCATGTATTCCACATTTCCTTAATGAAAATAAATCAGATCCAATCACACTCTCCATGCCCTCTGCACTCTCTTCAGCTCTTAATTGAAAATGAATCAAATTATTACGCTCTCCCCACGCTGTCCGTGATCTCGGTGTTTCCCACACTATGAAAACTCCCCACTCCGTTCACTGCCTCCCCATTCTACGCACTCTCCCGCTATTTCTGCTCTTCACTCTTTCCACTCTCGCGTTGTGTTTCTCGCTATCGGAGGTCCCCACACTCTCTACTGTCTCCGCGCTCTCCACACACTCCACGAAGAGCTCTCCACGAAGTCCACACACTCCACTATGACTACGCTGTTTCCACTCTCGACAATCTCTGCTTTTCTTTGAAGAAAATAAATAAAATCACTCTACGCTCTCTCCGCGCGGGCCTTAGTCCGAGTCTTAGTCCTTAGTCATAGTTGGGCTCTTCGCTTTTTTCGTGGCGAGCTTCGCCCGATACTTATGGGTATTGAGTGGGGCTTTCTCCTCGCGTTTTGCGAGTGGCGTTTAATTCGACTCCGGTGCTATCCTGGAAGGCTGGTAGCCCGAAGCCAGGAGGGAGGCCCTGCCCAGGCTTAATTGGGGAGGAGTTTCTATTAGACGCTGCGTGTCGGCGTATCCGGTTGCCAGCCTGACGGAAACATTAGGGCCACCTGAGGGGTGTGTGGATAACAGGCATAATGGCCAAGGTGCGCGTTCTGAGGCGAGTCCAATCCCTCCTGGTATGAAACTAAAGCGCAGTTACGGTGAGCCGCTCTATTTCAGCGCAAAGATACATTTTTGCTCTCCTTCCTCGTTCCCCTCCCTCCCTCACTGTACCCGCTCTCCTCCTTCGCTCTCCACACGCTCTCTTCACTCGCTCCCCCCGCTCGCTCCACCCGCTCGCTCCCCGCACTCGCTCTCCGCTTTCTGCGATCTTCCCACACTGTTTTCTCCACACTCATCACACACTTCGCATTCTCTGCACTCTCGCCCCCTCACCATTCTCGTTCCGTTTTCCATGCTCTTCGAGCTCTCCACACTCTTAACTACCACAATTCTCTCCGCACTTACCACAGCCTGGCGATTTTCGCAGTTCACGCTCTCAGCGTTCTTCGCGCTTTTCACACGCATGATCACATTCTTACCAACCTTACAAATCAAGATCCCATTGACACAAGTGAATTACTTTCAAACTTCTATCGATCCTCATATCATAACAACCCCAACATTCACTCTCATCTTCTCAATTACGGTAACACATAATAAAAGACTCAGGAGTGCAGAAAAGAGTCACAAACTTACCACGAACTAAAGTAACGATTAATCGTCTAGATCCACGTAGATCTTGATAAATCTAGATAGATGATCCACAGCCAGCCAGTGTCCCCAATATCAAGTGACCAACAAAAGGTGAACCATTGATACGACTCATTCCTGCTCATTTAGGAACGGATTCTTCCTATCAACCAAAAATGCTATCAAAATAAAATAACCAATTTTCCTTTATTTGGAAAAAAATATTTTTTATCCTTTGTCTTGAAAGTCAATTGTGCGGCTGAGTTGTGGCGAAAAGGCCTTAAGAATGTTGTCATTACAACTTACATACTCATAGACGAAAACATAAATCATAGAAGAAAGACTCGGAGGAACACTTGAACGCATAGACAGAGAGCTTAAAGAGCGCCACTAAGGAAATTATATTGATTTGTAATAAAAGAGGCGCTATTTCAGTGGCCTTTCTTTGCCTGTTCTAGTTTTATTATGTAAATAGAAACCAAAACTTGCACAAAAGGTTATTTTGACAAATTAAGGGTTATTTAATACATTCCTTTGTGTTAATTTACTCTCTCCCTTGTTATACTTTGGCATTTGCACATTTTAGTACACATCCATACATATGTAACGGTTCAAAAATTTGCATTCCATGAGAATTTCTAGAACGTTTTTCTCACATCATAAAATAGGAAAATAATATGAATTCATTCAATGATTTTGTAAAAACTTTTGACAAATATTATTTATGAAAATATACCCAACGTCAAAAATGTATCAGTGATATAAAATTTAACCATTATATACATTTCACGTAGATCCAATTAGAAACACAATTTAGAAAGTTTGTTTATTATGCAGAAAAATACACTAGAATTTTCAAATGAACGCAATTTTTACATAATAATGTTAATTCATATTCATTGACATTTGAGTCTTAGATGTATTGCACTGTGAAACCACATTTACTTTCCGAATATATTATAACTAATTTTAACGGTTTATTTATAAAGGAACTTATTTGTATTGTTTACAAAAAATTGAGACATTTTAAATTCATGTGTTTTAATAATGTTGCGTTTCTAGACGCTTTGAAAGACGATGCGAAATTTTTCCTTCGATTTTTTACAGAATATTTCTGTTTTCGGGCTCAGTTGGCTGTTGCGTGGTTCTTGCACTCTTCCGCGTCCACGCCCAACTTCCATCCTGCGCCCCCCCCCCCC
>BOPP01000088.1:1828096-1851433 GCA_017312745.1 Gryllus bimaculatus | reverse complement strand
CGCGCTTCCGCCATTCAGGCCGACGAGATGAGACGTACACTGCATGAAGGTAGGGGCGGGGTAATTTCGTCTTCGGGGATCTTCTGACGAGATGGGTGAGGCGCCCCGGAGAGAGAAGAGCAATCCGAAGAATCGAACATCGCTTCAAAACACGGTGTGACACGGCGAGTGTTGGGCGGCAGAGTGCAAAGGTCAAGAGTTGGATTCTCTGTGGCCGAGGCGAGACGGATGCTACTTTCGTTTCCAATTCTTAACTCGCTACCTCGGAACACGGTGAAATAAGTTTGAATTTGCCGTGACATGATACTCATCACGTGACTTTTTATCTGCAGAAGTCTACACTTCTAGAAGTTCTATTCAAAATAGGTTTCATCTTTGCTTTGAATGTTGCAAGGTTAAACAAATTCAACGAATTCCTTTATCCATCCTCCAATCAAGGATTATACATCACTTAACAACTTATTAAAATGGTATTCGTTCATTTTTTAAACAAATACTTTGTAATAATCCCAAATGTTCGGCACTTCAATTTATTTGATGTTTCGTAATGTTAATATTGCCAATCCAGGTCTCCACTACAGTAGCGCAGCTCCGTGTTAAATTCCCTAAAACGTCGTATTAGACCGCGACTCTAACAATCCGCGCTGCGATCAAAAAATACATTACGCTGCCTTACAAATCGTAATACTAAATTCTAAATTTAACTAACGGCTTCAGCTCCAGTACAGTGTAAATACATATATCGTCGTTATACATTAAGCAATCGTTTTGCTTTAGTTCAAAGTAAGAGCTGAAGACATTGCATTTCAAATCAACAGTATTCAAACAACGGTATAAGCAATATTGAATAAATACGTGTGCGTACACTGAATAAATTTGATACATTTTATAAGTATTATACATTGAATTGTGGAACTTAAATTCACATTACACAATATCGTCTCTTCCATTCCCTGTTTCATACTTTCAAAAAAGAAAGTGATAAGCAAGTAAATATAATGAATAATATATAATTTTTAAATGTCGAGATCATTTATACAAATAAAGCGACTCATTAATTTTTACGCTTTTGAATTCGTTTACAAAAGCGCTTTGATAACAGAGAAATAGCTAAACGAATAAATTGTTTGGGATGATAGCTAAAGATAAAATTTCACAGCAAAATTCACTTTTCAAAGGAAAATTGAATACGATTAAACAATTGATACTTTGCACTTAGTTCAATTAATTTACAGGAAATGTACATAGAATATGCCACACAACGGTTTTCTTGCATACAGAACTTTGTGGTGGTTAATTTGATACCCTTTGAACGAGATTCTATAACGAATATTCCTGCAATGAATATCTGAATAATTAAAAATCATTTAATTACTGCCCCCATGCGGATTCTATTCACAGCAGATGATACTCAATAGACGTGTTCCAGTTGATAGCCAAGCGTTAATTGGATGTACAGGTCAGGAAAAAGCATTTCACATATTAAGCATATTCATGTTCGTAATGCATAGAGTACAAATGACATGTGTACCTTTTTGAGGTTCGGCTGCCCGTAATGTGATTATCCCTGATCTGCTTACAAAAGTGCCATGTGTTCATAAAATGATTTCATTTTGCGTAATAAATTAGATATTTATTTTTGTGGTTTTTACTATTATTACGCACAATAGGGCGAATCTACTAAACGGTTAAAGTAAAAAATCAGACGTGTTATCAAGACTTTTTTATTTGTAAAGATTTAACAATTTTTACACTATTATACAGACGTGGAAAAATTATTAGCAAAATGGTATTTAATAGAAAAATTTCTTTACTGTCTCAAACGTTAGAACTAAACTATATAATTGAAGAAGATACAAACATATTAATAATTGTGTGTGTCTTCAACATTAATTAAGAATTAATTCGTTTGGCATGCTTTGACAGAAATCGGTAATGAGTACCCCACGATTTCTTCCCCGGTTGTAGGATGTTTTGCCTTCACTTTGTTTTAAAAACACTCCGTATTGATTCTATTGGGTTCATATCAGGATTGTTTCCTGGCACACAAATATCACTGGAATCCAATTCATTCTTCACGTTTTTTGATCGGTGGCAAGGAGCCCCATCGTACATGAATATTCCGTACTCTTGGAAACCGTCAATATTATTCACTTAGACTTAAACACATATATTTTTAGATGAACATTTCAAATCAGGGCTGCATTTCTAAATGTGCACACAACACATTACAGATGTAACATTTTTTTACCGTCCAACTAGTTCCTTTTACCATGAAAGACGTAATTTGGAGCACAAGGAATGATTTTGCTAATACTTTGTCCACGTCTGTACTACAAAAATGTCACGTATTTTCCATCTCCAGTACAATATTACCTGCCACAAAATTTCTTCGAGGTATTACATACGGATGTGCCATTCAAATAAGATTATTGTCTATTGCCCTAAATAACATAACGATTAATCAAAACTCTGTACTCACAGTATAAAGCACTATAATAATTGACCCTGAAGTATACGCAAATAAGCTGACAAACAATTTCAGATTACTTTTCCAATCCCAATATAATTTTCGTTTCATCATTTTGAATCAGCATTGATAACATGGTAAATATGTCAGAGAAAATAGAAAACGCATATAACCATGAATGCAATAAACGGGAGTTCACGTGATGTCACCGGTACTTACGCATCCAATGATGAGTTTACAAAAATGCAAACAAATCTATTGCTAAAAATCGCCGATAGACATGTTTCGTTCTAAAGGTGAGTTGTCTAAGCCTGCTCCAAACGCTCGTTTAAAATCCAGTGGCTGATTTACTCCATAGTATTGCAACTACTGTCATTGCAATGAATCTGACTGAGAGGTCCTAGTGTTTGTGTCCCGAAGGTGGCGGAAATTTTGACACTAGCTAAATAGCTAGGTCGAATTCAGTGGTACTTTGCAGGAGAATTCTAGCGACAGGCTTCCCTGGTTGGTAATTTCCCATGGTTTCTTTGGTCAATTACAAACGATGGTCACGGCAGTATCTTATCAGACATATCAAGAACCGCGTGAGATCTTTCCTTCCTCATCCTTCTTATCTTCACCTCTCCCCTTTATGACACTTACTCTTGCATGCAGTATACTACCACACATGTCGGAGCTTAGAGTGTTATCCGTCTAATTTGGTGCCTTGCTGGGGAGGTCGAGGGGGGAAATTTCCACAAACCGACGTCGAGGTTGGTACCGAATTTCCCGTTTAAGCTGAGATGGATCACCGCCATCTTCCGGGGATGTTCCTTTATAATGGCAGCTTAAAGTGAAGTACCTAAAAGGGAGAGGGAAGGCAGTCTTGAAAAGGGACCTTCAACGTCACTACAGTGTTGAACGTTCGCGAACGTTCTTCTCAACGAGGTAGGTGGCCGCAGCCATGTGCTTATCACGTGCTAGTCCAAAAACTCTAATTAATCAATCGTTTGAAAACCGTCACTGCTGTGATAGATGCACGATTTCTTGGACATGCGAATAGGCAAAAAGGGGCCCTACATGAAAAGTTAAGCGATGTTCTGGATTGTAGTCTTTATTAAATAATTTTTATTTTCTATTTCAGTCCAAATAATAGAGTTCCAGTCAGTTATAATAGACTATGTATCTAATTACAAAATTCTTGTTATTGTAATTACAAATAAACAACGTCGGCTGCACTGGGATCTGGAAGCACATCTTTGGTTACCTTAAAACATTTTGTGGGCTCTACGCCGGCGTTGATATTCATATTGATTGACATGTTGATTGACAATATCGGGATTACTTTCATTCTTACTCTGATATCATAAATTGTCATGAATTGTGCCATATATTTTCTTTCTACTTCAATATTGATTATATTTGACTCATTATTTATTCATACGACACCATTCTTTATTTCTAATGAGTGTGTGTGGGCGGTGACATTTCTAATTCACAGCAATTGAAAATTTAAAGAGCACAAAAAACCTTTCTTTGTGACTTAAGAATTGCTTTCATAATTCTTTTAACTATACTTTCTTAAGGTCTTAGTTAATATTTTGTAACAGAAAAAGTAAGAAAAAACTCGTTGGGAACCACAGACAGACAAACGTTTATAGATGTTTCGGTATCAATGGCCCACAAAACGTGAATTCTGACTACACCACGTGTTAGAGGAAGTAATTTACCCCGACGCCAAGGTATCAAATAAACTATAAAACTTGGACATTTCAGATCAGATTTTATCGAAGAACTTTTATAAAAGAAATCGTTATCAAATATGAGCTATCAAACTTTTATATTTTCTTTTATAAAACGTCTTTACCAAATCTATTTTACAGAGTAATACCGTCCTAAGGCTTTTGAATTTGAGGCCCATTTTAACGCTCCGTAAAACTATGCAACTCCGAAGGCGCCAGCCCAGGACCTGAAATATGACAAGCATACACTCTCAACATACACAGTGCTGGCTATTCAGGCACGGACTCTCATGCAATGAAGGAGTAAACGAGCTTTTCTAATGTTATTTCATTCTTAATTAATACTATGTGAATATACTACTTTGATAGTATAATCGAAAAAGGGTTTTTTGTGTAATAATAGTTTCGTATAAATGGCGCAGACTATTCACGGATTAATACATGATCATCGTGATTATTGCCAGAAAATTGAACATTCAGGATTACGCACTTTTCAGAACGTTTTTCAAATCTCTGTTGAGAACAAATATCGATTACTTATTTCAGTATTATGAAGTTACTGAAATAAATTAGTATTAATAATTGGGGTTTAGAATTACTTCTAGGGACCAATGCAGTGATTGCAACGAAAATAAACAAACTTTACATCATCCTAAAACTGAAATTATGTCTCTCTCTCTCTCTCTCTCTCTCGCTCTCTCTCTCTCGCTCTCTCTCTCTCGCTCTCTCTCTCGCTCTCTCTCTCGCTCTCTCTCTCGCTCTCTCTCGCTCTCTCTCTCGCTCTCTCTCGTTCTCTCTCTTGCTCTCTCTCGCTCTCTTCTCCTTACTCACTTCGCAAAAAAAATTGAAGATCCATATCAAGTTAATGGTTCATTGCATTTGGTCGGATACATGGGGGAGTGTTCATTTTGGGAAAACTCCTGTGTATTGTATAAGCGCTAGTATTATGTAATGATAGGCGGACGTACACATAGACAAGCAGAAACAGAGAGACACAGAGAGATACAGAAACAGACGGAGTAATCGAAAGACAGACAGAAAGAAAGACTATCAGACGGATAAACAATAGTAGGGACGGTCAAAAAGACAGAAAGACGTTTTTGAATAACACATTTTTTCGGTATTAAAGCCCAGTACAACTTGTAATCAAGTCAATATCTCTGTGTTTTTTTTAGCATTACGTATCTTTCTCAACGAATTTGAGACTCGACTAATTCGAGGTTAAACGCCACGATTTCGCCACCCACCTTCACGGCTGACGCTTCTTCGTGCAACTTGGCTGAGCATGGGAAGGAGAGCGAGAGGCGCCCCGCCACGTGCCAGACCTCGCTCTCGCGACCTCCGCCGGCTTCCCCTGGCGCGGCGGGCGATCGGTCCCCGCGGACGTGATGCGAATGCTTAACAGGCGCATACGACAGGGGGAGACAACTGACTCCCGCGAAGTTTCTTCCAGATATCTTTGTTTAGGTACAGAACCACTCTTTCGTCTTTTACGATTTTTGTCATTAGAACATGTTTGAACAGATAGTGAAAGTTTTGTCGTACAACCCTTTTTGAATTTTTTTAAAAATCGAAACTGCTGTCATGCAAAATCGGTGGAAACACCAGTTATCTGAAGCAACAAGCAAGCCAGCCCATAATCACGTTAAAATCTTATTTTTGTATCTACTGATATAAATGACGGTATATATGATACGTATACAATATACACAACAGCAATCGTAGTAACGTGATCAATGTTGGACTAGTTTTAAAATATAAAAATTTATATCTCCATGAAAAGGAACGTAAGTGCACAAAGTATTCAAAATCTTATAATTCCCGTACCATACATTAAAACTGCAATAATCTATACCATCTTACAGAAAATTATTGTAGTATATTGCTAAATATATAAATTGTACTAGGAAACACAATTTGTTTTCATACCTCCAGGTTGAAAAAGGTGATTTTAAAGGAAACAAACACACTAATTTCCAAAATCAGTGTGGCAAGTTTCTATAACCAGAATGTAAAAGATAGGAACAAAAAGACAAAAAATTAAATCCTTTACAAACTTCCGCATTGTTACTCCTGTAATATTACCACGAAATTTTATGAGCATTTTTCATATGAGGTAAGAATAAGTTAAAAAGGGAATACGCATATTTGTGCAATAATATTGAAACATATTGGAAGAAGAAATTCCTATTGCATTGATTAAAATAGCTTTGCGCCTTACCATTATGTACTCCTGTTTACCCTCTCTTGCAAGAAAAGAGCAATAATCTCAAATCATTGAAGGTTCCTCACGCTCTTGGTATCTCTTGTACATAGTAAAAATATTGTGATGAAACTGTACACCGTGTTATTTACTAAAATCACTCAAATTCTGTCGGAAAAATTAAGAAAATGAATTTTCAGAGACATTCCACACCTCTAACCATTTTTTACCATTCTGTGACAAATGCTTAATATTTTTCTTTTTTCTTTGTCCCTACAAAAGCATGCACAACTCTCTAAAAGAGCTGCCAACTGCTAAGTCAATGTTTGGCAATTTTTCTCCCAATATTTAATTCCACGTGAGATTTATAATTTGCGGGCCGATGATCAATTTTGTACTACTCATCCATGGAATTATTTCACTTCTTTGAAAATATATTTTGAAGAATCTATAAACAATTGCCATTCATAGAAATTATAGAGAACACACAAATCACTCATTAACTTCCTAATGTCTGAAAGTTTTTTGGGTAAATCTTTCACAAACGTAACAGAATTGATGGAATTCATTCACACATTTTCGATGTGAAATGTGGATTTGCATTTTGCCGAACCAACTCAATTCAATAGATCATGCGGCGAATTTCACTTTATAAAATTCACAGAACTGGAATATATTAATGTACGAGTATTTGAGGCAAGCGCAAACCAGACACGCACTTCACGCGCACAGTGGGCACTGTTCCGCATGTCAAAGATTGACTCAGAGTATGCCACCTCAACAGTTGGATACTTGCTCCGTAGGGTAAGGGAATAAAATAATTACTTTCAGTGACTGATGCACAGTAGGAAATATGAGGGTGCACGTGACTTGTTTTCAAAACATTCACTAAGACCTACTAAGAGCCTACTCGTAATTGGGCGCCACTGCCAGACGCGAGAATAAAGAGCAATCTTCGAATACAGAAGTTAAAAAAACACAAACGCCTAATTTTGTTGATGTCTCATGAAAGTGGCATAGATGAACTGAATAAATATTTTATTTTGAAATATAATTCATGTCTATTGATTGTACACATCTTGCAGGGGCAATTGTGTATTGCACTAATCGCATTAATAGCCAAATACGGTATGATAAGGTATAAAGATACGGTATATTTCAAAAGTGGGAAGTGATAGCACTTTTTATTGTGATATTCTTAATCGACATACAAAATATAGTACGTTGCGCATTCTACCTGCCTGGAGGTAAAAATTGTGTTCTCTACTGTTATTAATGCTTGAATATGAAAAAGCTGTTTCTTCAGTAATGTTCCAATTTGATGACGTAGGCCTCTGCGACCAGAGTCATGCAAAGATCTTGGCTGTCCGGGTGACGCCCCATCTAAAACTGTAATGCCGAAGCTGCGACCATCTTGTTGTCGCATTCCTGAGACCAGCCGCGAGGAAGTGCACAAGATGGTCGAAATGTCGCCCCCACAGCCTTCGTCGCGGCGTTACCCGGACAGCCAAGATCATTTTCTACGTCGCAATATATTCTGGACCCCCACTGAGTCCTGTGTGTACCGGAATAGCGTTGGAATGCGAAAGTTAAGGCTGCGCCCACCGACAGATTATCGCGCCCAGCGACCTCTCTCATCTGCAGAGACCACACCACCTCACACGCCGCCACATGCATATCACTTACACCTAAATTCACATCGTATGCCCCTCCAACGGATTCATGTCCCATCGAAAACATCTCGCCAAAAATTCCAACAGTATCCACGCCCCATCCATCCCTTTCTTCCAATATTTTTATTCATCCCTCATGCCACCCACGTCACAATTACTCCACTCACGAAGCCATTTCACTCACACATCGCATACACTACACACCTCGTCCGCATCTCTCCCGCACCCCTACACGCACACGTCCTCACTTAACCCATCCCGACATTTCAGTTCCGCGCACGGCCCTACACAAACATTTCCTTCTAATTCTACATCTTGCCTACGCCATTCGCGCCCAACGAACCCCAAATGTAGTAATCTCCCACACCGTCCAGTACACAAACACATCAATCCCATGCCTCCAAAATTCCAACCAAAATCCCAATCCCCTACCCAAACCTCGGTAGTTGCCGTGCCCCGAATCACTAATAATCAATCATCAATCGACGTGCTGACCCACCGCGCCTACCCATACTTCCGCTCGCTCCCACCCGCGCCGGCAGCAGCGCCACAGCCGTTCTCTACGCCCCCACACCGGCCGCTCAGGGACAGCGGTGCCTCCAGCTGTGTGGCGAAAGCCGAGGAGAGCGCGGTCGCAGACGCTAAGAAAGGTGGTTTCTGTGAAGAAGGTCCCAGAAGGGAGCAAGGACTGCGGGCCCTCGCAGGCGACCGCTTCGGTGTTCAGAGCGAACAACCAGAAGGCCAAAGGAGATGGAAGTATTTAGAAGTTCCTGAGGGATATGCTGACAACTCTCCCGTCTTAAATATCTTTGCTTCCATCATCGAACATGCATTTCAACATTTCGCGATCTTGCTGCAAAATCACAGCTAACGATGGTGTTAGCAAACACTGCCCACAACAAGTTAACTTCAAAGTCATAATATTTAAAGGATAGCATGTGATGTGTTTAATGTTCATGTGATGAAATTCAATTAAAAGGTTCTTTCGAATATTTTTTTTTCCTGTTAGGCGATAACAGATGAGGTAGCATATTGTGATGAATAAGAGAAATTAGTATTTTCAGCGTATGTGATTTCTGCTTGTGGATTGGAAAAAACTAGTAGGCACGCGATACATTGAAGAAGAAAATTAAAGAATATCGTTTATATAGAAGGGGTGTTTAATTGGGTGTGATTAATGGGAACAATGAGAGCAAATATTGACGATACACTGATACGTAATAAAAATAGAGAAATCTCAAGAAGAAATATTGATACATGGAGTGTGTGAAGAGAATAAAGGATCAGAAATCTCACGAGCAATGCATAGACCATAGATGAGTCGAGCACATCCTGTAGATTTTTTAATATTCAGCATTTATAATTACAAGTTGTCCATAACTGCGAGTGGTGGAATATTGGGGATAACTGATATTCATTTGATTTGGTGTATTTCGTTCACTATTAATGTAAATGATTTTATTTTGCATTTTTATTTCCTTAATAATTGTCAGTCATGATAAAGACATATGTTAATTGTAGGTTGAAGTTAATTGAGAAATTAAACAAGTTGGGGACCATATGTTTTATTGAGTACTAATAAAGAACCGCACCCCATGGGAACCTCACTGGTCAGAGTGCTCGCTTTTCAATCCCTGATTCGATTCCTGGTCGGGACAGAGTCCTTGTCATGTTCCTGTATCTGTTGCTGTGACAATGAGAAACCGTTACTACGTTTGATTTATTTAGATATAGTGCCATATAGTGCAGATCCGTCCAAGGATTTAAGAAAAACCTTCGTACACCTTCTTGCGGAGAAGTTAAGCCGGCTACCCCATGATGTAGATATACTGCAAGTGGAAGATCCTCAAGCCTAAAACAAGCCTCTAAGCTAAATCGCCTGGCTCTAAGGCTATCGCCTGTTTTGTCACCCGAGTCATAACTTCTTTCCCCGCTAGAACGAAGGTGCCTACCAGAAATGCTGCAATAGTGAAAAAAGAAATAGCGGTGAAGGAGATGCCTGGAGGGCGGCAGTGGTTTCAACAGCATCACCGATATTGGTTTCTGGGAAGGTGAATCTTATAATAAGTGTGAGATACTGGAGACAGCTATGACAGTGAATATGGCTTTAAAAAGGACGCCACTTCAAAAAGAAATACAGAGAAAGAAATTGTGACTCCTTGGCGGTAGCGGCGGGAGAGACGGAGAGCATCTGCCACCGCCGCAGTAGAAGGCAATGGAAAATATTGACTGGTGGGAAGGTAGTGGTGACGAACTCTCGAATAAAGGGGGAGAATTGTGAAGGCTGGCGACAGGTTGCGGGAGGGGAGGGCCACCGGAGGGGAAAAGATGATTGCATTGGAGGCGTTCCATTCACGGCACCTGTGTCGAGGAAGGTGAGGTGGGATGCTTCTGTGGTTAGGGCAGCAGAGAGATGGCAATATTAATGTTTCCTGAGGCCAATTTTACAAATAAACATTTTTCGGTACACGAAACGTTTCCAATTAAAGAAATATTTTTAAAATTTATAATGACGTTTTCCATTTAAAATTTGTATCATTCATTACATATCAAACCATAAATTTGTAAAGGCATCTCTAAAAATTAAATTATTTAGAATCATTTTTTATTAAATCGTATAAAATATTAAAATGACATTTTTCATCCTCAAACATTTCGCATCGTACATATACTATACACAATACCAATATTTGTTCAGATGGAGATCATTTACTAGTAATTTTAATTCATTTTATTTTAAAAAAGAGCTCGTATAATTAACATTGAACGTCTCACGTTCCCAGCAGACAATTTTGCCGTTACTATGGCATACACTATTTCGTCACGGTATCCATTGTCCCCACCACCCTCAAATTCCTCGCCTATTGCTTTAAAATGTAATTCAAAGGGTGTGGATCGTCGTATGGCACATTCTGGTAACAATTGTGATTTGTATTCTGTAGTATTTCCCACAGCGAATGGAAGAACGACACAAAGTATTGAATAGGCTTCTAATAGGTATAGATAGCATATTATAAACACGTTTTACACTATTCAAATCTCAATGTGAAGTGGCAGAGGATTCTCTCCGTTCCAAGCTGTGAGATTTGTCTTCGTTGATAAACAGACCGTTGTTTTGAACTCAATGTAAATCACAAATCCTAGATTAATTAATTGAATAATGAACTATTCTGGGAGCGTCAACTGACAAGTTTATTATTCCCGTCAGTGTTGTGCATGTTTTATTGCGGGAGGTAGCGATGATCTTCCCACGGTTGGTGGCGGGATCCAGCACCAATCTATCCTTGGGCTCACGGGAGTTTCGTCTACCAGGTATCTTACACCAGAGGGGCATCGCCCCAGCAAAGATACGTTTTAACCTCCCGAGAGCTCTACCGGCAAGTGTGCAGGGCATTTAAGTGCAAGTTTGAGCAAGTAAGGGATGAAGATATTGCAAGGAACAGGAAGAAAAGATCGCGGCGATCCGTGACCCGTTTGCGTTTGCTCCCGTATTCGCCTGGTGTCGATCGGAGAAAGCACGGAAATCTACCTTTCAGTGCAGCCGGCCGCTAGAATTGTCCTTCAGACAGCGTCTGAATTTGACCTAGCTAGTGTCAAAAACCCCGCCACTGTCGGGACTCGAACCCTAGGCCTTCCCGTCAGAGGCACTGTAGTAAGAACTATTGGTGCCCTGAGCCACCCAAGCCGGTGCAAGGCCTAGAATATAGTCTAATTATTCTATCTTCATTCAATCTATCAGCCCGGCACTCGGCCTTGGCAGCAGGGGAGTCGAGGAGGCTGCGGCGGCGGGGGCGGCGAGCGCGACGGCGCCGAAGAGCGACAAAGGCGTGCAAGCGGGGCAGGCGCTGCGGTCAACCGCGGAGACCCGCGGGACGTGACCAGCTCCGCCCCCGCCGCCCGTCGCCCATTGCCCGCCGCTCCGCCCGTCTCTCGTTCGTGTCCCCTGGTGCGGCTCGTGGCGGCTCTGAAAGGGCTCTCGCTCCGTTGCCACAAATGCCACCCGCTCGCCGCCACAGGTCGATTCGTTCGTCATTCGGCTGCTTCTCCGAGTCGCAGTTGCCTCGGCCGTCCCTTTCCCAGTGGCTACTGATTGTTTCCCATTCAGACAACGTTTCTGAATGGGTTTAATGGATTTATACAAATATCTTTGCTATTTAGCCAAACATTTAAATAAATATTATTACAAATCAAATATTGATAATTTTATTTCATTATCTTACAGAAAATGTTTCATAACCTGAGTATACTCTCGTATTTGCATCAAATTCTACAATATAATATGAAATTTAATATAAATGTGTAAAATGGTTCAAAAGATAATTAATATATCTACTTCTTATCTTTTTGTACAATTTTAAAAACCTAAAAATGGAAATACATCCAGGCTCACGAAACGTTTCCTATAAGAAAATTAAAAGTCAATAGCTGGCTAGTTGACAAAAATGTTTAATTTTTATTGATACGTTGTTTGTTATTGCCATCAATACAGACCTCAATATACCCTGCATAACGTACCAGGATCGAGAGGATCATGGTTACGAGGGAAATACGAAAAAAAGAGTTAAATGATGCTACATGTTCTCTTATGGTGGGAATTATGAAAGGAAATTACGGGTGGAAGCGACCTGGATGGCCGAGGTAGCTAAAAGGGTGTAGTGTATCAGCGCTTCGGTCCGAAGGGTCGTGCGTTCGAGTCCCGCCTTGGGCATAGTTGTTTGTCCCTTGTCTCTCACGTTTTCTCGGAGAGCCTCGCGAACTGCCTATCACAGATCAGAGGAGCCCGCAAAGTGTGTTGATGTCTATTGTATGGCCGAATATGCCTCTCATTGGGACGTGAAGGGTAACCGGCTGTCTGTTTAAAAAAATACCTAGGAAGAAAAATTATGGGAAGTAAATGTGAAAAGACAAACCAACTCACGTTGACAACTCGTTATTAGTAAATAAGTCATCCCCAAATTTTAATATTACGTAAAAAATATCAATCATGTACCACGGGCGTTAATAGATTTTGATGATATTTTTCTGATTAAAACGCTCATGGCTCCCTCATAGAGGAAACACATTTCTTTAATGATTGTCTAAAAAAGCATGGGACCTTACTCCGCTCTGTTCTGTTCCGCATTCCTTCGCCCCCGCCCCCCGGCCACTTCACTCCCCCTCCTCGACATCCCCCCTCCCCGCTAAGTCTCGTTCCCCACAAGCTGTCCTCGCTAAAGTGTGCCCTGACCCCTCTGCCCCGCTCCCTTCGCGCCGTCCGGCAACGCTCTGCCCCGACCCGCCCTTCTGCAACGCACTCCCTTAACCTTGCTGTTCAGTCCCTATGCCGTTCTTATTGTAACGCAAAGTGAATGGTTGCACACTTATTTTCCTCCTTCAAATTAATGCACATGTACGCTGAATGTATGTGTGTGTGTGTGTGTGTGTGTGTTAGTGTTTGTAATGTCGATTTGTTTCGTTGAAATGCGCTGAACTTTTACTTTTTTTACTCTTAGAAAATATTTTACAGCAAAAAGTGATGAAAAAGGAAATTCTTTGACATTTTCTATTGCTTAATTGTTGAGCACGTTTTGGCTTCAGTTTTGCATTTTAACCCCAGAATTATAATTTTTATTTTTAAGATTGTTTAAAATTTGCTGTAGTACAGAAATAATATTATGAAACACAGACATTTGAACAAACTACTTAGACCGAAATGAACTTAGCAACCTTTTTTGTGTTCTTCCTTCTCTTCAGGAGAAGGAATCATGCATGCCTGTTTAAATTTATGTACTCAAAGCACAATGTTCTACTACAGTGGTTCCTATTTTTTAATCTTACGAAATAGTTTAGATGGCTGCTGACAATTGGATTGTATAGACGCGAACAGCACATTTTTCACAAGTACAACAACACATTTTTGTGAAAAAATAATTAACTCAGAAAAATGACAGAAAATCTTACATGTATTTAAAAATATTTTTATACATTAAAGTTGCGAAGTATCAGAATATAGTCAAGCATGTCTGTGAAAGCAAAAAATTTATTTTCGGGTAATTTGAACCCGAACAGTGCAGCACAGTTTATACTTCATTAAAGAGTGTAAAACCACTTTTCTATAAAAACCATTTGGTGAATATTTTGATTTAGGAACCTTCATGTGCTTTTTGCGGCCACTAAAAAACACAATGTTCAATATTTCCTTCAAATTACTATACGCGTTCTAGACTTAAAACATAGAGTTGTTCCCCGCAGTTTTATAGAACGATAGGTATAATAATAAATTTCGTCTACAAGCAGATTACATTTTACCCCACTTTAGAGAGGTGTGAGGTTATATCTACTAAAACAAGCAAATGATTACCTCAGCATTCACTCCGGCTAGAAAGCCATGATCATAATTTACATTACATTACTGCATCCGGAAGTAATCAGTTACCTTTATTAATTACATTTACGTAGACTGAAAATCGAACCCGCTGCTTTACAAGTTCTAGAACAACACTTTGACATTAAACCATTTCGCTCTACTAAAATGGAGCTCAACAACTAAAATGGAAGTGGGGAGGCCACATCTTAAAACTCCAAGATGACAGATGGACATCCAGAACGACTACGTGACACCCACGAATAGGGACGAAGAACGTTGGTAGATAACATCGAAGATGGACCGATGACTTCTGGGAATTTCTAGGTCATCAATGGTCAAGAGTTGCGAAATACCGTAAAAAATGGAAAGAATTGGATAAATACATTAAAACAGAGTTTAAGGAGTTATCCAAGTAAGGTCCTCGCGGTGGCTGCTCGAGGCCCAACTTTATAACGTAAGCTTCCTTGCCCTGTGCAAGAGGCCCTTGCCCTAATACTGATTAACGGGCTAATAATAATAATAATAACAACAACATTACTAGGTATTAGCATGCTCAATTCACAAGTTTAGAGACGAATATTAATCTACGTCTACTATTAATCTAGACGTCCTCTAGAGACGAATATGAATCTAAAAATAAAATGGTGGAGTATACCAAAATCCATTTAACTATGACGTGTGTTCCAGTTTATAATGTTGATAAATACATTGTTAGGTAGCGAAAGACATTTCATTCATTAATACGGAACAACATTAAAAATGTTTATCCTCAATATTTGAAACTGTTCCGTGGCGGACTATAATAAATACAACATTATTTTTCTAAAATTGAAATTTAAACATATTAACATAGTAAACATGAAAGCAACGAACCTTGCTTTATATTTTGAGTGATTATCCCTGGTACTCATACTTTTTGTGCTTGTTTCAGTGCTACATGATGACGTGTGTGTCTTTTATTAGCGACAAGCAATATCAGCAGCTTCTTCGATGGCGCAATCAACTAATGTTGCCACCACATCTCTGCGAACAAATACAATTTCACTAAATACCAAATGAAATTAACGTAGCAAGGAATGTAATGCGCAATACCACAATAACGTAACAAAAGGGCAATAGCTCCATGATAATGCTCAAGTACAGCTGTCGAACACAAAGAAGATTGGAATGGTATATTTCAATTATCCTCTTTGGCATTACTTTAAGTAGAGGAAATATTCTTTATTTTCCTTTCGAATTGTAGCGTGGAATGCGCATTTTGGGGTTTCCTCGCAAGAGATAGAAAACTCTCCGAGAAAGAAAACTGATTAAGTTGCTGCCACATTTCTTATGAACTGCTTGTTTAAGATGATAAATTAATTAATAAGTTTAGTACGATTAAAAATAAATGAAGTAGTATTGTGCAATTGTATTATATATAGTTTCTTCTCAATGAAACTAAATATCACTATACTTTATAAAGCGAACGTTTTGAATGACGAAAATGTCACTTCTTACTTAAAAAGTTCTGTTTAAAACAAATACAAAAGTCGCAAACCGCTCATTATTAGCAACCCCTAAAGCGAGAGAAATTCGTTAACGGTATTAATAGTACACTACATTATACGCTTTCAATATTGTACAGAATCATGGAAATTTAGAAATATAACAGACCGTGGGCATAATCAACGAGACGAACAGCTGGAGCAGTAGCTATCTGGCCACTTGGAAATAGTTTTGTGACCAAGGGAATTAGAGTGTGGGTGAAAACACTCAGTCACGCTCCGGGGGCAGAGTACGGCGTGATTTCCGTTGGAGTGAGTCCCCGCTGCCCACATTGGACCGCGAAATCCGCTTTAGCGGGGCTGTCATTCACTCAGCCCCCGAACGAGCGGACACCGCCCTCCCTGCCCAAACCCCCAATGTCGCGAACGCCAGTCAGCACTCTGCTGACGTTCTCTTTGTTGTCCAGCACAGTCCTCGGAATATTAACAGGATCGCCGGGGCCAAGCCTACATTCCGACCATATGAAAAGTCCATAGTGTGTCTAGAAAATGTTTGAATAAAAGCTGAATTCCACAAAAACTTACATCATTAATTTAAATACTTAGTGCGATATTTAAATTATAGTTAGACCGAATAAGTTCATTATTTAATTTTTTCCCACGGGCATTATTAGATGTCATGTTAATAAATTAATTTACTAAATTCGATCTGACAATGCTTTCAGCTCTGATACAAGAGTACTTCATTAATTTTATCCCAACTCTCAATTAATTATTAGTGTACATGCCAATTAAGGCTCACAAAAATCATTTAATTGCTCATTTTTGTAATTTTTCAATTCGTTTACTGAACTAGATATTTTAAATTGAGAAATGAAGTTAATTATTGAAACAGAATTCACTATAATTAAAAATATCTAGCACAATTATGTAGAACAATGTTTGATAATTTTATGAAATTATCCCTTTCTTTTTCATCAGGACAGAGTACTCGTGATCATTAAGAGGGCGTTATAATCCTTATGATATCACCACTGCCATCATTACCCCGTCTGTTCTAATAATATGTTTTTCTGCTTATTTTCATTACATTCCTCATTCTTTATTGAATCCCTTTATATATAACACTAATAAACACTTACACATATATAGCACATATAATATTCTACAAACGTAGAATGAAGAAAGTTATGAAATGTTGCAAAATGATGTTGAAATTGAAATGAAAAAATTGAATGAAAATGCGTACGCAGGAATTTTACAAATTAGAATATTCCTCGATTAACTTGGCTGAACTCACAGTTCAAACATTTTTTATCGGATCTTTTTAAAATTTGGGGGGAACTTTTCTTGGAGACACTAAGGGATTTTCAAACTTTTCTCAGAAATGGCCACAATTTTTTATACCCTTTTCTCTGATAAAACATGGCACGCTTGGACGGCACATGCCATATTTTCAAAACATCATTAATTTTTCAATAATTGAAAGAATTCAAGATATTTTTAACACACCATTCCACAGTATTTGAAGAAAGAAATTTTAAAAATGAAATATCTTCAAAGTGTGAATAATTTTGTAGTGAAATTATGTAACGACGAGTAAAGTTAGAAAAACGTTTTAATCGACTAAGCGAAAGCTCGTTTAATAATATGTCAGAGGTCAAATGTTTATTAAAACCTCTGGAAATTTGAAAATTGTGTAAATTTAAATTGCTGTTCGTAGATGTTCTACGTCGTCAATTTTTTCGCTTACAAGCCAACTCGGACCACGCGTGTATCCTGCAAAATGCAGGTGCAAGTATCTTTCTGGAAGGGAACAGCATTTTAACGGAATCCGCATGTTTATCCCCCAAGGTTGTTAGCCCTAGGGATATGGGCGTTTACGTGATTACGATAGTGAGGGTTGAAAGGACGGCACACACATACACACATACACAAATACACCCATGACAGAGGCGGGACCCGAACCCTTGGTCTTCTGGTCCGAGACCGCTACAGCATTTTTTATATTATTATTTAATTTTGACTTATTTCAAAATATACTAAGTAGTTTTTTTAACTTAACATCGCGATAACTTAACAACGATGGATTCCCATTTAGAACCGAACGAAATTTCACTGAGACATCATTTACTTCAGGTACATCTTTCCCCTCCCCTTCTCTTATTTCTCATTTTCGAAGTAGCTGCGTTCAATTCTTCTCTGACAGTCACTTTATTATATTTTCCGATGTATCTCTAGATTAATTATGATACTTTAACTTTTTAGTGATCCGCTAGTCAGCCCCTTATTGGGACGATCTGCTGTAGCCCGTGACGAACGTTTAACTTTTTCAATACTACGTAAGATGTATGGGAGAAAGGAAACTGCAATGCTGTAACCGTAAATGTTTTTTTCCACAGAAAAACAATACTTTCTGGGGCTAATATATAATGTGAATTATCCTCTTACAGTATAATTTTACTAAATACGACATGAAATAAATCATTTTTTTAAATAGCGCGAGAGTTGATTGTCGTCCGTGTTTTCCATATTGGCTTGGCTCCAAATATCCCTCTTCTTTGCAGGATTAATTTGCTAGAAAATAAAACAAAAACATTGATGTATCAAACACATGAAGGTAATATGACCGTGAGTACTGGTAATACGCTGAGCCATTATCCTTGACCATATTGACAGCAAAATTACATGTTATAAAATCTTCCCCACGTTGGTAAATTATTTGGAAAATTAAACAGCATTAATCTGATTAGATTCTTCATTAAGTGCGCTAAAAGTATATGTACATTGCCAAAATAATAAATCCTACTTTAAGTATAACTAATGATAAACTTACCTGGGAAGAAGTTATAAGGACAGTGCGCCTTCAGAGCGTTCTTGACAATAAAAGCGCCAAGTGAGAATGTGTGAGAAACGAGCCTGATAGTGTGTTAACGCACTCTTTTTCACTCTCCCAGACTGCATGATTGCACTCAAATTGTGTTCGCTAACATCATAACCGCTACTTGGCCTTATTACCTGCACTGGCCATATTTGCATCACTTACCTTAACACTCGATTCCATCGAACATCTGGCATTTTTAAACATTCACGGAGGATATAGATAAAAAGAGCGAAAGAACTGCTATTTTAAACATGTTCAATTCATCATGCTAGAACTCGGAACTGCAACGGATAGAGGCTAGAACCATTGCTAAGTTCAGAATGAACAAATTGTTCTTTTCATGAAAGTATCGTCTAATTATCGTATTAAATGGATGAAATATCACTCAATTAATTTTCCCTCGGTCTCACGACCAAAACTTTACGTATTATATTCAAAACCTGCGGCAACTTGATTCTTTTTTGTGTGCCTGAAATTCAAGTCGTCTTATTGAAAATAATTTTGAGAACATTTAGAAATATTGTGCTGAGTAAATATGTTTGAGTGTAGCGATATCGAACCCAAATCGTCAAGTAAACGCCCGTTCACATACGCAGCCGGAACATTTCAATAGATTCACGGTATTGTGCAAAGTGTGGTTGAATTCAAAATCGGCGACAGAGGCGTGGTTGAATTCAAATTCGGCTGGAACGAGAACTGCGGAACGTTGACAGTTCGTAGGATGACAGCCGTAGCGCCGCACTGGCAAAGAGTATGGGCTCTATTCTTTTTTATTGTAGTTTACTATTTTAATAAAACATAAAAAATCATAGAAGAAAAGGAGAGGGTGGGAAGAAGTACAATCTTTGAACGTTTTCTTAAGATTGACAGTCCTCTTTTACAGATCTAGTTGGATTATGAATAAATGTGCCAACAAGTGTGGTTGGTTACATTTGAAAATAAGAAATGTTCGCTTTCGAGGCCCAGGAAAAGTATTTGCATTGCAAACGAACCTCAGATTTCATTTTATAGTATTGCCGACACTTCAACTGCGCTCAATGGATCAAGAGACGTAGGGCGTAAAATCCGATCGCTATGGGGTCATTGATTCAGAATTTGAAGTACAATTCCTGTAAAAGGCATATTTAATATTTTAGAAATGAAGTACATTCCAATCAGCTTCATTTGTTCAAGAGTTTTTCCGAATATGGCCTAAAGTGGTCCGAGGATGCAAGTGGCAATAATATATTATTTAATACATCAAATAATACGAGAAAGTATGTGCTGGAGTAACATCAGTAATTTCGATTTAATTTCAATACTCATGATCAATGGAAACGCGATGTATTTGTATTTTTCATATTGAAATGTATACCAGGCAATTAAACAATTTTTTTTAAATTCATGACTAGATAGCATATTTAAAACGAAATGCAATGCATCTCTTACAATTTTGTTATTTCCTGTCTCTTAGTGTATATACGCTTTAGCTTGAAATAGCTTTCTTGACGTAAATCATTTGTCAATAGCAAAATGAAAATGATTAACATCCCCTTACGACCTTTTAGTTGACAAACAGGATCTTCATGGTCAGTTGAAAAATTTATGTCTGACGTTTACAAGATCTTGGGTACGCGTCGGTCTGTTAACGATTAATTAACTCGTAATTGCTGATTAACGCGATGAATATGAAGCTGTCGACTTAGAAACAGTATATTCCTTATACGTGCTATATGAGTGTTTTTCCTCGTCAGGCGTCCAAGTCCAGTTCTCTTGTTCGAATGTCCTTCAAAATTTAAAGTACATTTTCACTTTGAAGTACAGATCTTGAAGGTTTCCATAACTCTAAAGTGGAAATGATATTTGAAATAACTATCGCCTACTCACTGATTTCACAATTTCCTTATACTGTTCACAGCACATTGTCATATTTTCATTCATATCATTTAAATACATTTGAATAAAAAAAACAAGACTGAATATTTACATAATGTAGTAAAGATATATGTTACGTGTCTATGTAATAATGTGTGTTGGTATTTCATTCATTAAAATCAATTACACAGACACATATGCAATTCACTGTTTTATTGAAGGAAATTCAAACATTCTACTCATTTCAGCACATTAACTTTTCAACAATAAGATAATTAATGGTATCCTTATAAGATAAAAGTCTTCTGTTTACGATGCAAGTGTCCCATTTAATACGTGTTTACAACTTAGCACTGCTTTTAGTGCATTCATTATTGCGTTTTTAATAAGGGTGTCCGAAAACTGAGTGGTTCAAGCGAGTTTCTTTCATGGCAACTCCCACGTTTCCTCCACTCCGTGTCCTTCATTTCTTCGCCCTTATTCTTCCGGCAGCGCTTTCGATCACAAGCTCCTTCACCCCATCGCCCCGCGTCTCCTCCAAGGCCGGCGCTCAGCCGACGCAGCTGGCCGGGGAGGCAGGCGCAGCGCTGTGGCGGGGGCGGCGGGGGCTGCTGTGTCAGTTAAGTGGTGTGAAGTGGCGCGTTGGCACGCCGCGGACGCCCAGGCGCCGAGCACTCAGCCAACAGGGTGTGTCGCCCGCCCCCGCCCCCGGCCCAGGCCCAGGCCCAGGCCCAGGCCCAAACCCTTGGCCTGGTCCCGCCCACTCGCACCCCGACCTCACTTCGCCGCGCCCTGAATGCTCTTGGCCGCCGGCCCCGCTCGTGGCCTTCCTGAACATTGGCCAGCCGTTTTGTGAGGTCCGTGTTTTATGTCATAATTTGGAGACTCTATTAAAAGCCTTCAGCTCTCTGTAACTCACGTACATTACTAATTTCATAATTTATATTTTATTAACATGCATTTTGGACGACTCAAGATGCGGCAACTACACTGTAGGAAACAAGGTTTGATCCTTTACGTTACGTGGAAGGCTAACAGTACTTCTACAGCGATTAGAATGGAGAAGATAAACGCAAACCTCCACAAACTCAAAATATCATCAGTTATCGTTTCTTTAATATTCGGGAACGAGAATTACCAGTTCTTTGTTTCTTAGTTTCTCACTTTTAAGCCAATTCACAATGTTGGACAACACAATTGCTTATGGAAAACGACGATTTATTTCACCAGTAAAATGCCGAATCATTTGGTTTCACTAGTATCTTAATAAGAGATAAATTTTACTACTGTTATTCTTGAATTAAAATTTTTACTTCACTGTGTATGATATTCAAATAGGTCTATTTAAAATTAATTTCTTGTGTAAACTGAAAACACACATCTTTATATTATTACATAAAAACATGCATATTCAGACAATAATCTGTCACGTTTCTGACCGGGAGCTCCTAGGTTCGAGACCCGACGGTGGCAGGATTCCGCGGTAGGAAGCGTGCCACGGCGCAAGCATCGAAGCCTTGGGATTAGGGCTTAGTCAGACGCCGTTTGGAAATCGCAAGCGGGAACGGGCTGGAATGATTATGAACGCAGGAGTACAACATTCCACAAGTATTTTAGGAACTTCTCGGAATTTAAGGAACTACCAGCAAGTCTAATAACAGAACCGCGAAGCCACGCGGCGATCATGTTAAGTTGGCTGTCGCGTGAACGCGAGTATGAAGTCGCGAGTCACATGGGCTGAGTGTACTAAACTCAGAGCGCGAGTCATGGAGGTGGGTCTTGAGGAGAGAGGAAGAGCTCGTGTGATGCCGCCAGCGTGGTGCGTTGACGAGCGATGCGCGTGGGGCAAGCCGTTTGTCCGGAACCCGGAATGGAATATCAATTCCTCGTGTGACAGTGGTTACGTGGTGGTACGCTGGGTGCGTATAACTTTGATAAGTGGTGAAGGCCACGAATCAAGCAATTAATTTCAGGTAATTAGGGTTCGCTCATGCGCTCCAGGGTCAGCCTATCAAAGCTATATACGTATACTTTCACTTATTATTCTTTGTCAATAATACTGTTAATAAACCTATGTAACGCGATGAGATGTCTGTGATTGGTAGTGAGATTCGCACGAGGTCACAATAAACTATTTTGAATAATAGTGGAGAATGATGCTGATAATATGTGAATGTCGATGAATCAGTTATGATTCTTTCAATAACCGAAATTCTAATCCCTGTACTCCCAGGCGGAAATCTAATGCGCTGATCGCTCTGAAACGGAATGTCTCTCATAAACAGTAGAGCTAATCACATCATCGACAGCAAAGTAGTGTATTAGCACACTGGACTCTCCGTGGCAGTCTAGGAATGTGCCACGATGTGAAAATAATCCACGTCAGGGTGGATTAGCTTACGCCCACATTGTCGCATTCGATCGCCTTCCTGTTTCGAATATCGCGTGCACTTCCAGTCGACGTCGTTCCTGCATCTCTCGGCAGAAGCACGCATCTTCGCCTCCGCCGCTACGCCGGCCAGCGACCCGTCCCCAGCAGCACCCTTTTAGCCTACGACCTCCGGCCCGCTCTACCCCGCTCCGTCGCGTCCTGTCCGACCTCACTTCTCCCCTCTCCCCGCTCCGACCCGTTCCGTTCCGTTCAGTTCCGCCCTGCCTCGATTCGCCCGTCCGCTCCCACACGGCCTCTTTGCACTCTGTCC
>BOPP01000088.1:1799892-1810618 GCA_017312745.1 Gryllus bimaculatus | reverse complement strand
TAAATAAACATAAATAAATAAAATAAAAAATAAATAAATAAAATAAATAAATAATAAAATAAAATAAATAATAAATAAATAAATAAATAAATAATAAATAAATAAATAAATTAAATAAATAAAAATAAATAAATAAATAAATAAATAAATAAATAAATTAAATAAATAAATTAATAAATAAATAAATAAATAAATTAAAATAAATAATAATAAATTAATTAATTAATAATTAATTAATTAATTAGATTATTAATTAATTAATTAATTAAATTAATGAATTAATTAATTAATTAATAAGAACAAGCGACTGCCCAGTCACATCGTTTCTGCTTCTCTTTATTCCTGCGGCCTTTCTCTCCCTTTTCATTTATGCAAGTTTAATATTGGAGTCGGACGCAGTGAGAGAGCTGCGGAACTGAGCATTGATGTGTCCACGAATTGGGCGGAGGGCTTTCGAAAGGGCGGTTTGAGAAGCGGAAGGCATCTAAATAACATCAAAAAAAGAATTTTTCATCTCTTCTTTATGTTTATTGAAAGCGTACAGCTTTCGCCCTACAATCGCCACATTAAAAACATGAACCTTATATGATGACATGCCGCACGGGCGCAGGGACGCCCCTATATATATATATAGTTGGCGTTAACATAATTGACTCTGTGTTTTGGTGAAAACAATAAACAAACATGCAGCGTAGATTATACCTTGTAACGCATATTGATCGGTTTAAAAATCGCGATAAAAAACGTACATTATTGAACTACTTCATTGCCAGTTAGATCGTCTTGGTTAGCCTGACTTATGAGCGAATTCACCACTTCCATTTTACTGAGTGCCTTTCTGGGGGATAACCTGAACCATATGCAATATTTCATCTCAGGTTTTTTGAAGGATGATTCTGGTTTTCCTTTCCTGCAGCTAGGCAGAATACAATTGCTCGGATTTCAAGTTGCTTTATTAAATACTTTGTGTCTCCGAGCGCTTCAACTGTTATAAATATTAGTTCTGCTAATGTAGTGCATGTTTCATCATGGGAGGTGGCACTGTTCTTTGCCAGGCGGATGGTGAGAATTTGTGACGACCTACATGTTGGCTTTCGGATTCTCCCATACAGGTATCTCCACCACAATGCCTCCATGGTAATATTCGGCGGTATTCGCCTGGCAATATTCAATTTACAATAAGTTATAGTATTATTCTTTCAAATTTGTTTTTCATTATTTATCTTTTCTAATTCTTATTAAATAGATAACTATGAAAATTAAGAAAACGTTACCTAATTTTAAGAAAATAAATTATAAAGTATAAGGTTACTGTTTTATTTATATTGAGCTGTCGGGAGCACATTATAGGAAAAACGCGTAAGTTTGGAGAAACTCTAGAGAATTTACAGGGTACAAATTGTATTTAATGCATTTCATGATCTGCGACAGAACATGCGATATTCTTAAAAAAGGAAGGAATAAAGTATTTTTTTCATTTCCCCCCTTCTTTTTTGTTGATTATAAAGATTAAAATCGGATATGAACGCCTGAAAAAATTCTCGATACCTCTTTATAACCTATAGAAAACCGTCAGGATAATTAAAGTCAATATTCGTGGGCGTAATGTGCTTAAAAAATAAAGTTTAATAAGAATTTAAATAGATGTCTATATGTAGGTGTCCCGTTGTACACATGCGTATTGCGGGATTGCCTATACCCGTTATACAATAAGGTTGTGAGAATGTGATATAGTGAAAGGAAATTTTAAAATGAATCAGAATTCAAGAGTGTTTTCTTTCTGTTTGAGTCACCGTGTGTAACTGTGCATTATGTTTTACGGGTGGCGTATGTTGTGGGAGGAATATAATTTTGTCCAGCTTAAGCTAGTGTTCTTGAAAATGCCAAAAGTGTGACATGGCTACTGTGGATTATCCGCCTTTGGCACCTCGCCGGGATTCTGACCGGGCACTGGGGGGTTCAGAGGCCAGTAAGCTAACCCATCCCTCAACAAGGCACCCCAATGTATGTTAAGTTTGTAGAAATTATAATGCTTACAACCAGCCTCGCTGACCGAAAACACGTGTTCCACATTGTTTTATTTTGTTCATTACGTCAAATCAAGTATTCTTTATAAGAGTATCCGAGCAGGATTTTGTCTTGTACTACTTTTCATATACGTTTTCATTCATATACGTAGTGCATCCAGAAAGTAAGCTTCCCTATTTTATGAAATAAATGACAACATAGTTACATGCAAAACTTTATTTGCAACAGCTACAACAACATTTTTTTCAACATAGAAAACTAACGAATTAAGACGAGTCTCATATCGTGGTATCACGTTTTGTATACCTGTCTCTTAGACGTGTGACGCCGGCGACTGTGACTAGCGTGACACAGTCGTCGTCAGCCAATCGTTGTGGTAAAAAACGTTGACGGGACGACAGGAATACAATTCTTCTGGTGCAAGAAAAAAACCGCTGGGTGCGAGATCAGGACTGTACAGGAGATGATCAAACAGCTCTCAGCCGAACTGCTGCATAATAGTTGATGTTTGCCGCACCGCATGTAGGCGAGCATTGACACGGAAAAGAATCAAAGTATGATACTGTAACGAATATTGCATCACCTACTGGGATTCGCTGCGCGGATTGCGTCATCTACCGGCGCCCCCCTCACTCCCCACATGGACGGTTCCGGGTTATTCGCGAGTCGCGTAGAAATGTTGCGCACCTTCCCGATGGCTCGAGGCGGGCACCGGCCAGGTATAAATTCGCCGCTGCCGTCGGCCGCGAGTCAGTCAGGCAGGCAGTAAGCAGCCGCGAGTCAGTCAGTCAAGTAGTAGAAGTAGAAGAAGTATGCAGTAGTTTGTCTGAAGTGGAAGCTGAGCTGTGAAGTATGCATTGCGGTGAGCAGTGGTACAGAGGGTGAACAGCAGTCAGCAGTCTGAAGTCTGCAGTGGAAGCTGGGCTGTGAAGTGTGCATCGCGGTAAACAGCAGTGCCGTGACCCTGGTCTGCGCTGTGAATTGTGGTCTGCGCAGTGGACCGAGGACAGTGCATTGGACTGTACGATAGTGTAGAAGTAGTGAACAGTGTAAGTAAATAACCAGAAGAAGTGAACTGTGTAAATAAATAATCAAGAGAACGGGATCGTGTGTAAGAAAAATAATCAAGTGAAGAACACAAGGACTGTGTAATATATCTGTAAATAAATCAAGTATTTTTAGTGAAGTATTGTTTAGAAATAAACGTTTTTTTAAAATTTTACCTGATTGTTTAAATTCACCACCGAGCCACGTTACAATACAAAAATTGTGTTGTCCCGGTTTAGCAAATTTATTTGCAAAATTTGCAAACGTCAGACAGACGTTTCGCCATCAACACATTTTTCGGTATCAAGGACCTACAAAACATTAATTCTGACGACACAACGTGTAAAAGAAAGTAATTTACGATATAAACAGGATGGTCCACCAACTATAGGCAATTTAAATAACTTCTAAGTGCAGTTTTCACTCAGCATTGCGGAATCATGGGGTAAGTATTGGAGAGAGATCGTTGGAAATATATTTAATTTTCGAGAAATTTAATCATTTTTGATTTTTTAAATCTCTATAATTATATATTTTTCTCATCAGCAATCATAATAAGAGGAATAAAATAGCGTTATTTTGTTAGTAAAAACATCTAAACAATGTTTTTCTCAGTGGTCAGTTCATTTTTAAGTATTTTGGTACCGATTCGAGTACAAAATTAGAATTTTGGACATGTAATTTTAAATTAAACGGACTGTATTTTCTGAAGCAGCCCTAGCACCGTTGCTTTAGGGGAAAGTGGACTTCGCGGGGGCCGAGACTGTATCGGGAAGACATGTTTAATTTAAAATCCGCTCCGCCCCAGAAGGAACAAAGCCGAAGCTTCCGACATGTGTGACTTTTTACTGCATATAAGTGTAAGTGTACACTATGTGATCAAAAGTATCCGGACGGGTGGCTGAAAATGATGCACCAATTTCAGGCGCCCTCTATCGGTAATGCTGGAATTAAATAGGGTGTGGACTCACCCTTATCCTCTATGACAGCTTCCACTCTCGCAGTAATACTTTCAATCAGGTGCTGGAAGGGTTCTTGGAGAACGGCAGTCCATTCTTCACGGAGTGGTGCACTGTGGAGAGGTATCGATGTAGGTCGGTGAGGCCTGCCACGAACTCGGCGTTCCAAAACATCCCCCAGGTATTCGAGAGGATTCAAGTCAGGACTCTGTACAGGCCAGTCCATCACAGGCCTGTTATTGTGGTGTAACCACTCCGCCACAGGACGTGCAGCATGAACAGGTGCTTGATCGTGTTGAAAGATGCAATCGCCATCCTTATATTGCTCTTCAACAGTGGGAAACAAGAACCTGTTTAAAACATCAACGTACGCCTATGCCGTGATAGTGCCACACAAAACGGGTTCACAAAGGGGGTTCAAGCCCCCTCCGTGAAAAACACGGCCATACCATAACACCATTTCCTACGTTTCTGTATAATTTTGATCACATAGTGTATGAAAGTAAGTGGGTGATGATAAGATAAAGAAGAGGAAGGAACGGTCGCTCGCGGTCCAATTTTTTGGGATACTGCTTAGACATTCGTCTGGTATTGATCGGAGAAATCAGAGAAAACTACCGAACAGAGCACTTGGCATCTAGAATCTCCTCCAGATAGCAACTGAGCACCACTTAGTTAACTAACTTGGCTGGAAAATTCTGCCAACATCTGGACTCGAGTCTGGGACTACCCGGACAGAGGCACTGCAGTGACATCAGTTCATGCCCTGAGCCACCTCTCCCGACAAATGTGGCAGACTAGACTTTCCCATTCTACAACTCAGTTTATAATAAACAACAGGTATTAAACATAGTATCCATCAGGGTAAAACCGATTGAAAAATTTAAACTGTAAAAATAACTGATGATTGTACGCAAATAAACAATCAACAAATATTACTTGATAACTGTACACTTATGTAAAATATGTAGCATATTTTAGAATATTTCCTAACGTAATTCCAAAGAATCGAATAAATAGAAAACAGAATACCAATGTCTTGCTCCTTCAATAACAGAACGTCTCGTATTTTCCAGTTCATAGTCTCTCACTCTTGGTGCTCTTGCTGTCGTTACAGGAGAGAAAGTTAAGCAAACGAACTCGCCCTCGAAATGAATTTAAATTCACTTTTATATGTCGGTGGCGTAAATGGAATTTATGTTGAAGTTTTCTTCTCCCGAGATTTCCGTACATTACGTTAAATAAACGTGGTCGATCGATACTCACTTCAGGAATTTTGAATATGGATAAGTAAATAGTACAAAAATTAAAGAGAATTGAAACTAGTATAATATACATTTCTTTTATATTAACGTTCTTATTTCAGTTTATAATGGAAATGATATTTTGTGATGGCTAATTTTTCCTGCATTTAGCCTTACATTGCTACTGTTCTGATACAAAACTTTTACTTCTTCAAAAGTTATACCATCCTCACTTGTCATCAGAGCAAACTTGGAGAATCGTAATATTTTCCCTTAATCATGAAGAAATTCTAGGAGTTGAATTTCCCTCTATTACCAATATAATAGGTTTGAATGGCCGATGCTGCTGCCATCTGGTTTCGCAAAGCTTTACACTACAAGAACTTTGACGACAAAAACCAAATTATACAAGAATGGCGAAAAAACATGAGAAAAATATTGACATAGAAACAAATAGGTACAGGCTCATGACTACTGCAATTTGAAAAGAATTGGTTTATTGAGTGCAGCTTTTCCGTGCGTTTTGTTTTCCTCTGTGTTTTTTGAAGAGTTTTGTTTTATTTTCCAATATTTATCGAATTTTTCAACGTGTTTCGTTTGAGATATTCACCAACAAATGTATGAAAAGGTTCCCGGAAAGTAACGTGTAGATGAATTGTGGCGTAATACTCATTAACTTTATTTATTAACGTCAAAAGCAGTTAAAAACTGTCGTACTAAGGGGACGAGTGCAATCTGTGTTATGCTTCTTGAGCTCTAGGATCTCCACCGTTACTCACATAATGTGCATATTAAGTTGAAAAATAAACACAAGTAGCAATAGCGGTTTTGGTAATAATTGGTAAGAAACAATTGGTTCTCGCGAAATAAAAACTCTCTGAAAAGGTAAATAAAATACAAATTTTGGCTATTATTCCTCATCATGCCCTTTGTGAAGGAATCAACGTACAGCCGCAAGGATACTGCCGTGGACGTAGGTTTTCGTTGTGTATAATGGAAGGTGCACATGTCTTTCACAAATTATGCGAAAATTCACCTAAATCTGATGAATACTTAGTTTTTACCGTTATTTTGAATTCTGAATTCCGGAATTCAGTTTCCCAGGTAACATTTCTCTGAAATCTTCACGGAAAATCTTACTTCTGCACTCACTGGAACACAATTTAAAACTGTATCTTTAACTGTAATAAATGTATCTCAGTGGTTATCCGGGACAGCCAAGTGCTACAGCTGGGATCATTGATACTTTAACAAAGACAATAAAGCATCCGCACGTAAATACATAACTTCTCTAGAATTATTCTTGATTCAAGTGATGACAGTGGTAACCAATACATGAAGACATAATAAGACAATGGAATGTTATTCCTCCATCTGGGAGTAACGCAGATGTGCCAGTGTAATCAGCTACCAACAAATCAAGCTACACTTTTGATTAATTACCATAACAGTTTAAACTTGAGGCTTCAAAGAAGAAACCTGATGTTTTTAGTTTTGATTGAGTTAATAAATGGATTTAATGAACCTAATGACCAGACAAGAAAAGGATAATGTTTTTTTCTTAAAACATTAGTTTAAGAAGACATTCCCAAACTTGCGAGTTTTTGGACTGAAAATGACATCAATGTTCGGAAGCACATACATAAGTGAAAGTGTGATTTATTCCATGAAATCTATGGATTTTAATTTTTCATTTCAGAAACAGAAGCCACATTACCCAATCTTCTTTACTTAATCACACGAAATAGAAAAAATGAACTGGAGTTATGGTTACTTTAAAAAAATTATTACTACAATTACATAGCCCGCAAAATTATTCACTATTTTATATGCGACCCTTGAGGCCTTGCGAGTTGGACTCTCTTGGTTTAGATGAATTTGAATCTATGTGACGTAATATCTTTCACTATCTTGTTTATTATATTAATGGGCCTTTTTATTTTAGATATGCAGTTATTCAAAAACCATAAAATCAGATATTTATAAAATTGCAATTTAATTTCATTTACGGGGTATGTAATATTCATTCAAGAACTTTAAATTTGTTTTTATTTATTTTACGTCGAAAACTGTGTATTTGAATAACTATATTTCCCTCTGAACTCTAGAAAACGTGCATACAGCGTGAAGATACATTTATGTCCAGATGAAAAACAAGAGACTATCTCGCATTTGCTCAAAGGGTCAGGCAAAGTGGACGAAAATCCAGTACTAGATGGGGGGTTATTGATCCAGAAGCTAATGTACAATACTTATTGCAGGTTGTTTAAAATAAACAGACCAAAATTGTAATTAATACATTATATATCATTGTTAAAATTAATATTACTTTCTTTTTTGATCCACCGTATAGTCTATTATTGTACAGAAACAATTATGCAACAGAAAATATTTAGCTTGGCATTTAAACTTGTGAATACATTTTAACTGTGTAATTCCGTCTTTCAATATGCTGTAAAGTAAGTGTATTATACGAGAATTCTTGTAATTACACTTTGATTCTGACATCTGATGAATGTGATTCTTACATCGTGTGTTATAATAATCATAATTATTATAGATATCAGTATTAGATGAATATATGTCCAAGCTACAGACACTCTCACAAAAGCTACTGATTGTACAATGAAGAGAAAAAATGTTGTTCGCAAGTCAATAACAATAACTTTAAAAACAATAATATTGTGTTCCTTCGTAGTATAATAGGAGACGGTGATTGTACCTCATGTCATGACAAATAATGTGTAATAACTTCAATATTTACTGTTCTCACTCACTATACTCATCTCACTATCCAAATCCCATAAAGTTTAGTTTATGATTGGTGATTGTTCGCAATCTGGCACTGTTTCGCCTGTGCATTGAACAACTGAGTGTCCGTAGTCTCTTTGTTGCAATAATAACGTCGCGTTTTCGGACCTTTAGTGACTACTGACACTCAGATGTTAGATCCACGAGCAATCTTCGATATCATGGAATCTACGATTTAACGTTTAAAGCTGTTATGGTAACCAACATCTCAGTTATGATGAGACTGCGTCTCTGTGAGTTTTATTTTCGTGTTATCAACTCGCATCTGCAATCTATTTGTATTAACAGCTCGTTGAATTCTCCTAAATTTATTGGATTTCCAGCATCCATGCGTATATTTTTATCTTTTACGCTCTGTTCAAACTTATTCAATCCATGCGTATTTTACGATTTTAGTGTCATGAAGTTGATCAAAGTGTCTACACATATTCTGGTTTGGTCGTTCTATTTATCATTTAAAACATTACAGTCTTTAAACAAATTGGTATTCATATTTGCTGATCATATATATTTTCTGGCAGTCCTCACTCCCTTTTGTTGAAAATATTTTATGAAAAAAATCCCCCACACTTTTAAATCCTCAAACTTTGAACGCATTTAGTTTATTTTATACACATGCTTTATACATTCTTAATTTACATCCTTAATATTTCATTCCCTTACATGTAGATCTCCTTGTCTGCCTCTCATCAGTTGGCTGGAAGACGTTCTAATGAGGAGCAAGAAAAATAATGTTGCTACCGCAGTATCTATTACCACAGAAGATACTTTCTCGGGTGACTCGGGCCCTGGTGGGGTATACTGAGACTCATAGGTATACACCATTAAATACCAGGAAAAGCCCTCCTGTAATGGGGAGCCTTTGTAGTAAGGCTGAGTCATCTAGTCCCTTCCCAAACCTCCTGGTGGTGGCCCTGGATTCTCTGCGGGGTGAGAACCTACAAAGTAACGAAAAGGGTGGGACGAAAGGCGAGTTTCCGGCGCCTTAAAACGGGAACCGTGAGCTAAGGGAAGGAAACCCTGACAGAAAATGAAGGGGGAGGGGGGCCTCCATAGGTGTGGTGAAACCATCCTTCCTAAGGGATGAAAACTCTGGAAAAAAACATCTACCTCCAGGATTAAGCATGGGGGTTGGACGCAGGGCTAACATCCTGGCTCCATAAAAAAAACTTCAGTTCAAAGCGATTTAAATATCCCTCGGACCGGACCAAAATTAAATTTACGACAAAGGCTACGAAAACAGACAATGAAAATTGGAACATGGAATATACAAGGCCTACGAACAAAGCTCCCATTGCACCTCTTCCAAATCCTTTCTTCCTCCATTAACTCGTATATATATTTCTTCCAGCGTTAAACCAGTCAACCTCTTCTATGTCTCTTGTCAGGTATCCAATTTATAATTTGTTTGGCCATCTCTCATTTCGCATCCTCGGACAATGTCGCATACCATTTGAAGAGCTTTATTTTACTAGTCTTCTGGTTATGCCGTTGTTTGAACCCCAGCTCTTCCCACACCACTTCTTTCCTTATTTTATCCAGGTCTTGGTATCTGCAAAGATCTTTCATAAAGTCGAGCTCTACCGACCGTATTCTGTTCTACGCGTTGGTTAACGGCACATTTCTGCTCCAATATAAATAATACTTTCCACGATACTGGTGGAATATGTTCGCTTTTTTGGTTTTGGGGGCTTTGGGCCTTAAAACACTATAATTAAAGATTTGTCATTGCCACAATGTTTTTAATTCCAAAAGACAATTCCCCCTGCCAAATCTCATTTCTGGAAAGAACTAGCACACCATACAAAACAAACATTCTATGTCTAACGCGTTACCGTACAGGAACTCATTAACACCATACTACGCCGCAAAATAGTTCAAACAAAAACAAAAAAATCTACACTTACACTGTTTCTCCATAACAAAAACCGGACAAGTACACTTGCTTACCTTTATTTTGGACCCCTTTCAGAAAAAGTCGCACACATATCACAAAGCAGGTATAAAATTTCATGCAAAAAAATCACAGAATTCCCTCAAAAAAATGCTGTCCCCCAAAAAACACACAGATCTTCTAGAAAAAAAAGCGGGTCTATTCTCTAAATTGCCCGGACTGCGAAGCCAATATATTGGTCAAACAAGGCAGCACATTCAATACCAGAATCAAGTGAACACATACCATGCCTTGGAAACACAACACCTGTTAAAATCTCACTTTGCCAATCATTTACTCTAGACAGGCCATACATTCAATCACACCCCAGACATTCGATTACTGAAATAGAAAACACGCAACAAAAAAAACATAACCCACCAGACTAACTTTAGAAACCTACACAGTTTCCATTTTTAAATAATAAACTGATTAAATGAAAAACATAAAACAATAGTCCTTCTTTACTAAAATTAACTACTAGACACCACTCCCACACCACACCCCGCCGGGGCGCACGGTGACAGCGCACCCGCACCCAGCCTGGCCCTCCTCCACCCCACGGCCGGGTACTTAGGCCCCTCGCCTCGCCCGACCCCGCGTAGTCGTTATGTGGCTTCCATCTAGGCAGGTAAGAACGCTTCAAACTTACATTTCTATGTTTTTCTGTATAAAAAAAATTTTTAAATCGTGTCTACTCTAGT
>BOPP01000088.1:1776258-1797646 GCA_017312745.1 Gryllus bimaculatus | reverse complement strand
GACCGAGAATTATGGAAATCGAAAACGGCAAACTCTAAGGGGTAGAAACCATCGAAGAAGAAGAAGAAGATACTTTCTCGCGTCATTAGCGACAGATACACAATATTATAACAAACATGAACGTGCTTAATTGTTTAAAACCAGCAAAATGTTTTCCTCCGCGCTGGAATTTCAACACATTTCTTAGTATGCATTCACGTTAACCCAACACCACCAGCACCATAACCAAACTCCGCCATCTCGACGCTTTAAACTGTACTGTACTGTACTGAAAATGTGTATTTGCAATTTTCAAAAATTCAAAGATTTTCCTTTACATTATTTAAATAACTAGTTTTAAAAAAATAATTTAATTATGAGCGAATGTATCTATCATAAATCTTGTAATTATGCATCGTTAAACTTTTCTTTAAAAGTTTCGAAAATACATATGTCGCCGAAAACGGGATCTGCGCCATTTTTAAGCTATTTTTTCTTCCATTCAAAGAAACAGCTTAATAAAAAATGTGGAGACACTTTAAAGAAATTTTGAAAATGTTTCAAAATCACTAAGGGTCAAGGTCATCCTGATTAATGAGGAAATACCAATTTTGGAAAACCTCACCTGAAATGTTAAGACACGAGCATTCACCATAGACAGACGTTTGGTCGTCAATCAATTTTTCGGTATCAAGGAGCCACACAACTTGTATTCTGACAACACAACGTGTTAAAAACTATTTTTCTATGTATAGGAACATAATTTATCCACTTTTTTGATACCAGGGCCCACAACAAGGGTTTTTCCTGTCACAAAATCGCAGATTTCTGCCACAGCATAACAACTATTTCTCTTTACTACGTATGTACCAAGTAAGGGAAAAATGTAGCTTTGCTATTATAATAAAACAAGCCATTTTTTCAGAAAATAATTGTTTAAAATTTACCACTAGAGAATGCGAAAGCTACATAAATTTTTGAAAAATATATCTGACCATATTTAAATATGTTTACGGAGAACACATTTCAACAAGGAAAAATTTCTATCTTCAGTATTGTAGTTAAAGGAAGACGTCGAGAAAATTTTTAACAAAGGCAACTTTTGAAAATTGAGAGATTTTACCAAAAATTAAATCTGCACCATTTTTCATTGTTTTTACTCTATCTCTCAGGAAAATGTTTAATATATCGATCAGAATAAAACGGATAAATTACATTACAAAAGTTACAATTTTTTTTAGAAAATTTCGAAAGTGTTAAAACTTCATGTAATGTACCCCGAAATATCAAAATATACGTCTGAAATTCGCAGCGTCTTGAGCATTTCATTTTGGGAAAACACGTTCAAATGATTTAGATGCTTGCTTTGAGCGTAGACAAACAAACAACGACGAACGAACAGATAGACAAAAGGATGGGCAGAACATTTTGCCGTCAACCAATTTTTCGATATCAAGGAGACACAAAACGTAGATTTTTGACTTTACAATGTGTTAGAGGAAGTATTTTACTGTATGTAGGGACAAGATTTATCCACTTTTTCGTTACGAGGGCCTTGAGTTGTTCCGTCAATAAATCGTCGTTTACTATTCCTACAAGTAAGGACAAGAAAATAAAGTTGGAGCTGTTTTTGAGAAAATTGAAGTGTTTAGATTCATGAGGATTTAAGTGCGAAGAACTAAGATTCTAGCAAACTATGCAAAAAAAGAGAGAACCAGTGTCGGAGGTAGACCCAGCGCTATCTCTTGGAAATGTCTGCAACTACTACGGCTTCTACTGGTCCAATGATCCTTCGAACATAGATCCATTTAAAATTATGAGTTCAAAAATCATGGTTTTGGCACTTAGACCCTTATGAACCTAAACGCTTCAATTATGTTTCTTACTTTTCAAAAATTGTCAGGATTTTACTTAAAATACTTAATATTTGAAAAATAATTATATTCAAAAAAGTAAATGACATTAAGTAATGATTTAATTTTGAATAACATATTTCATTAAAACTTTTCTAACTTCAATTATGTAGTTGTCAGAATGGTCTAAAATATTTTTAACCTTTTGCTATGTACAAATTTTCAGAGGTTGTACTAAAATTGGATGAGTGCCAATGTTATAAGCAAACATTTCTTTATTCGAGAAATAAATTGAAAGAAAACTGGTTGAGATATTAAAAAAAAAAATAAAAAATATGTTAGAACCTTAATGAAAAGTATAGGCCAAATTAAAGTATCTGTTTCAAATTCGCGAATCTTTGTGAAAGTGAAAAGATTGACGAGGAAATATCTATATTGAAAGAAATCTTGTAAAGGTATTAGCAGCACATATTTTCCACGGACGAACGGAGGGACGATCAGACAGACGGAAAGGCAACACTGACACACACATACACACATACACACACACACACAAATACTGACAGTCACAGGCAGACACAGTCAAACACAGAAAGAGACGAAGAGACTGTAACAGACAGTCCATTTTTTCAAAAACACCTTTTCGGTAACGGAGACTGCCAAAATGTGATTTTCATCAAATCTCGAACTTTGTTTACAGACTTTTCTCTATACTACGTGTACGAGAAAGTAAACAATAAAAACTAAACAACTTAATAGTGATTATAGAATACAGTAAAATGATATGTTAATTGGAAAGACGAGTCGATGGTGGGCGATCCAAATCCGTCCATTCGTCCATGGTCAATGTCCATCCGTCTTGCTGTGGCTCTTTTCAGGAATAGTTTAATTTCGTACAAAAAAGGATAATTAGTAATTTATAAGGATGAAAAAATTATTTTTGTATTTGTGGCTTCCTTCGAATTTCTTGAGAAATTAAATTCTGTACTCCTGTAATGATGCAATAAGGGTATTTATCTCAGAGTAACATATGTACGTCCAGGAAAAATAGAAATCTACACATTTCGGCTGATGCTATAGAGATGTGGAGACTCCTGTGATGTCGAACCCTACGAAGGATTTTTAGATTACGATCTTACTCCACACAGCACACCTCTGAGGGACAGCATTTTAATTTACAATCTCATAAAGAATTCATACAAGGTGCAACTAATCAATCTCTTTTCGGAAAAGTTCTTTGATCTTTTCTCTAGAGGATGGATTCGGCTTCTGCAACAGAAGCAGTCTATGAATGTAGATTTTTAACGTTTAAAGTTGATATATAATGGTCTAATGTATACCTATGATGGCCTCTAAAATGAAAGGGTGCCAAGTAGAAGAATGTGCAACCTAACAGTGTATTCAGTCCAAACGAAGCTGGAGACATATCCGTAACATTATATCGACCCTAATGACCTTAAATTACGCTACGAAACTATTGTTCGTTGGACCATCCCTTGTCGTGAGATGGCGCTATAACGTTCGGCTCTGGCTTCTAAATTCGAGTTTGCGGATTTAATTTTGACTGAAGGCGGTGGATTTCCATAGTACGGAAAATTCCTAGCTGCCTATGACACGTTTGTGGTATATCAAAAAACCGTGAAAGATGTCGCTAAATGCAATTGCCTCTAGCAATGATGCGTCCTAACGAGATCTCACACTCCACGATTCAGTTATTAAAGATATTAACATAGATAGTCGGGGTCAAAGAGACATATTTCACCGAGCATCCGGATCATATCTTTATGTTCGTTGTATCAGTCAGTAGGCAATTAAATTCACGAGGTATATGTAGTCGACTTATTTCCATAATGTGCACTGACAGTAACAACTAGAGCATCGTTACTGAAATTTGCAGTGAGTCAACAGAGACATTCGCCAGGGTGAGATGAGAAAATTTAAGGAACGTTGTAAAACCTCATCTTAACCAAAACCAATCTCTCAGAATTATTAAATAAATGTGGACTGTCGGGGTGGTCACTGGTGTGCGCGTGGGTTATTTAAAATCGGCGAGGCTATTTTCGGGCAGCCACCGACAGGACACAATCTACTACGGGGCGACGGTCGCCCAACAAACTGGAGCCCTCGGCTTTCCAGGCATTGGCCAACAGGGCCAACATAATCCGAGCGAATCCAGTTGCGAGCGGGCAGTTAGTGGTGCAGAGCAGTTTTCCAAAGACGGATAAACTCTGAGGAGAGTAAAATATCGAAATTTCTTTGTGTTTCATGATATTTTGGCTAACTAATAAAATCGTGGGAAAATGCGTTTTTTGCCAATAAATTTTGAACTGTAGTTTGTAGACATTTTCTAAAGTACCGGTAAACGTGGTCAAACGATGAACAAACAAAATCACAAAAAATGGAATTTTCCAATTTTATTCGGGCCAGTTTCACATTTTTTTAATGTTATATGTTTGTTCCTTTAGTATTAAACCTGATATGAAAGTGTGTAAGAGGTCATTAGGAGGTGTAGAAACTAATGCAAATTAAGTTTCGATATTTTTATTTGTTTGTTGCTAATTTGGCGATTTTGAGAAATGGTGGTATAATCTTTGTCAATAATTTGTTAACCGAATCTGTCAAAAATGTTTAAAGTGTAGGCAAAAGTGCTCAAATGGACAAACAATCCACTCCAAAAATTTGCATTTTTCAATATTTTCGGGCCAGGTTCACGCTCTCTAGGTGCAGTGGAATATATTTTTCAGCATCACCTCCTAGAAAAAAGGTAGTAAAAATAATCTAGTTAGTGATTAAAGGTGGTCAAATGATGTACAAACGAAAGAACACGTGAAATTTTGGTATTTTCAAAATTTGAGACAAAATCTTGAAATTTCGTATAAGTGAGAGATTGGCTCGAAAAAATTGATTGTGCTCTAATTTCTGAACGTTGGATAGTAAAAATTTACTAAAGGCTAGACAAACGTGGTCTAACGACGGACAAACGTATGCAAATGAAAATTCGAAATTTTAATTTTTTTCGGGCCACGTTCACGCGGATGCTCGAATGGGTTACATTTATCCCGCACGGTGATAGACAACGGTTTTCACATTGATCTCTGTGCTAATGGGTACTCAAAGAACAATCTGTCGTTGTGAACACACATTAGTACGGAATTTCTTTCACGCGTATAAAATTGTCTGATCCGATAACATTTTTTGGGGGGGGGGGAAGTCAATACTTCTGCCCCAACCCTCGTATACCAGAGTGCGTTGCAAATTCTCTAGGTAGATGAGCTTATTTTAACTTTTTGAATAAGGGCGTTTTACGTAATTTTGTTTTCATACAATTATAGCTAAATAGTTATATCAACTTTCTCAAAACTCCTCAAGAACTACTACAACTCTCCTAGAACTACTTAATTGTAATGTTGACATTCATTTTCATTTCGTAGAAAAACATCTTAGAGAAATAGGTAAGTCTGCGTCATGCGGAATCGGCAATCAAGGAAGAATGAGTAGAGAATTCAGGAAAGACTGACTGACAGTCGGGAAGAAAAGGCAGATGAGCGAACGACCGGCCTGAGGGATGAACTCAACTTATTTTGAAATAATAGGGACTTAGTGATTAATTACGAGTACATCACATTTATGTATTCCCTTAGTTCGTTTTATTTAACTAGAATCTTTCTGTGTATTAACAATGTATTAAAACATCGGATACTTCCTTATTGTGACCACTGTAATAGGGGATTTTCAGTACGAAATGATTGTAACGAACAACCCAAATCCCGTGCTGAAAAGAGGGCAAGTGCGAACGCTGGCAGCAACCTGTTGTCGGTGGTGGCCACCCGGAACCTGCAGCGGGGGCGCGTGCGTTTCGCGTGCACGGCGGCCGGACGATAGAGAGTGCTGGCTGCGCACGTCTCCCGCGGGGCGCTCGGGGGCCGAGGAAGGCCTCGCTAGGTAACGCGATTACTCGATGTGCGTGGCCGCGGTCCCAGCGGCGCGGCCCTGACTCGCGACTCCCGACGCGGGGCGCACGGCTTACTGGCGGAGAAGCAGCCTGCTTCTCCTCCTCCGCTTCCGCCTCCGCCTCTCCTTGTACTTCCTCCGCCACTCCTTCCACCTCCTCCTCCGCCTCTGCCTTGGCTTACTCTTCTACCTCTCCTTCTGCCTCCTCCATCACCTCTCCGGCTTCCTCCGCCTCTCCTTGTGCATCCTCCACGCCGCATGCCTCCTCCTCCGTCACTTCTGCCTCCTCCTTCTCCACGCTCTCTTTCTCATCGTCCAGTGCCTCTTCTCCTCCTCCTCCTCCCCCTCCATTCCGCATACTCCGCCTCCACCACTGAAACCCCTCTACTTTCTCCTTCACTCCCATTTCGTTTGCTTCCTCCTGTTCCTTTTCCATGAGCTGATCTGTCTCCTTTATCGTCTGTTTCTCTATCCTCTGCCCTGCGGCTCTTAGCAGCGTTTCTATTTGCACATCCACCTTCGTTTTCTCCTCTGCTTGCCCTCCACCTTCTCTCTAAACTTTACCTCCACCTTTTCCTCCGACCACTCCTGATCCTCTTATTCCACCTCGTCCTTCGCCTAGTATATCTCTGCCTCTTCCTTCTCTACGTCCACCATCTCCACCTCTTACGACTACTCCTCCAACACCTTCGCACCCTTTGCTTGCGACTCTTCATCTTCTCTTACTCGCACCTGCTCCTCCATGGCGTCTGCCTGCGCCTCGGCCTTCGTGCCTGCCTTCGCCTGACGGCCTCCCTTAGCTCAGCCTCTAACGAACCGCACGCCGGCCTCCGGGCCATGGAGGCCGCACGCCATCAAGCGCCGAGCGACGGGCGGCAGCAGCAGGCCGCGGCGCGCGACGTGACGCGAATCGGCTGCGCCTCCCACCGACAACTCCTGCGGTTACCGACGAGTCCCGGCCGCTGGCGGATTTTTGACACCAGCTACACAGCTAGGTTGCGTTCAGCCGCTGGGTTGCGGTGAGTTCTAACGGCCGGCTGCTCTAGCAAGTAGTTTTTCGTCGTTCTCAATATCAGGAGAATGTCGGAGAAGAACCCTAAGAAAAGCATCACAGATCGCGCGCGATCTTTCCTTCCTCAGCCCTTTCACACACACAGTTGCATGCCCTACACTATGACAAATGTTGGGAGATCGGTCGGGAGCATAGAGCTTGTACGAGCTGGGGCAGTGCCCCGCTTGGAGCTACAATTATAGAAAATACCTACAATTGTAGAAAATTAACATTGCAAAATTGCAACTTTTGTGATGCAGATTTTCCCTAGAAGAATGTGTTTGGAAACAATTTTTTTAAAATATGATTATTCACTGTTTTTCTAAACATTATTGGTTCTTGCGTAATTTTTCATGGAAATTAAGGCAGTAGATAATTATTGTTCTCAAAATTACTCCAAACTTTTTACATTTCTGATAGAGAAAAAGGACGATGAAAAAGGACGATTAAAAAGGCGCAGGTCCTTTTTTCATGAAGTATTTGTATTTTAGAAAAATGCTAAAAATTTCCAATAGTGCAAAATTACAATCTTGGTAATTGTTCTTTACTTATTGAAATGTTTAAAAATAGATCTTTAAACAAGCTTACGTAGTACAATTTTTTGGAAATATGTGTAATTTGAGATTTTTTTGCTTATAAGTAAGGAAATTGATATTTTTTCTAAAAAGTGCTTAATTTTTTTTAAATTTTTCCTTCGATTGGAACAAACAACGCTGAAAATGGTGCATGTCTCATTGTAGGTAAACTCTATATTTTCGATGAAGGTCAAGAATTTACAAATAAAAACTACCATTTTTGTGATCGTTTTTTCATTTATAAAATCCGTTTAAAAATTATTTAAATATCCAAAATCATGCAGAATTGTTTGAAAATACGATCATTATTTTTTTTGTAGAAATTAGTAGAATTTTTTTTTAACTATCAAAAACCACTTCAACGTTTTCCTACTTTATCCCCTTCAAATAGACCAATTCGTATTTTTTAATTTGAAAAATTGCAAAAAATAACTTTGCAAAACAACAATATTGATGATAGAAAAATACTTCATAATGAACTCAGTTCTTTAAAACTAGATCTGGAAATAATGAAGGAAATAAACAGAAGGAAGGAAACGGTCTCTGCATTTTTGGAAATTCCAATTGCAATGCTCAGCATTGTCTTTAAAGCGTGTGGAAGGGAGAGCTTAGTGGGTGTCTGGTTGTGTAAGGGAAACGAGAATAACGTGCCGTTTATAGAAACCATAATTCGAACCCCGGTGTTGAGAAGAAAAGTAGCTGCTAAGAAACACTTTTAAAGTTTCATGTAGTATTAAGTTTTGCGTAGCTGCTACAAATAATGCCAGAAAGAATGTGCGCTTGCAACACCACTTGTTTTCCTTTTTCTAGCGTTTCCTCTTGGTATATCTCTAACGTGCCACTGTCTTCTCTTGGATCACATAAAAGTTATGGAATATTTAGTGTACTCCCGTTTTGATCCTATTAGATTCCCGAACCTTTTTAGATTACATTACGCAAAAAATTGAGTGAAGTAAATGGCGGAACTTTAATAATATTCAACGACATCGAATCAATCTGAAACAGAAGCAACTGGAGGCCTAGAGAGGAGAGATGGTTACGGGATATTGACAGGAGATCTTGCAGCAGCAGCAAATGCAGTTGTGGCCTAAAGCAACACCGTATTGTTCGAGTGAATGCTCGCAGTTTGGTAATGTGAGCTGATGTGAGCTCTAGATGTGATGCAGTTTACCTGTAAATGAGCTTGTCTAGGGAGAATCCACCGTTATATGTTGCATAGAGATTTGACTTCTGAGAAGGGGACAACATCAAAAACCCTGCCAAATAACACAAATGAATTGCATTGTTCTCTGCGTGTTTATGCACTTTATACTTACCAAATGTTAACGTGCGTTTGCGGATTACCAGATTATTATATTTAATTTCATTAAAACTAATTAATTTCCATACTCTTGCTCTGTTACTCACTAAGAGAACTGGTAGGCAGAAAAAGTGAGGCAATCCATCAAAGAGAAATATCAGGGATATGTTTATTTTTCAATGAATTCAATCACTCCTTTATCTCTTACCAATTTGGACGTTATTTCATAAATTTGCAATCAGATAGTTTGTTGTCCAAGTAATCTTGATATCACTCCGAATTCTTAAAAATTCAGTAAAACAACATACAGGCCGTTGCGTATGATGATTTACCAGTAAACATTCCCATATGAGATAAGACGTACTATTCACAGGAATTGCGTACTTTAGTTTCCAAATTTTGGACAACAGAAAAGAGTTGAACAAATACCAAATCCCATCAATGTAATTTCAGCAAGCATCTCTTTATTGAGCTGCAAATCCCATCATTGCATTGCCTCTTCTTTTACCAATCAGCGAATTTTGCTTAACTGACTTATTCACGGGAGGAAATATTTTAATTCTATTTAGATGTTCATAGTTATAACTCACGTGGGAATCATCAGGAATATACATCTCATTACGAAACATTCCCCACATTATTTACAACAGCAGATGTGTTAATCCAACCGTAGGTAGAACCTAGATGCGTCACATCGTAAGTCGAGCGAGACCGCGGCACTTGCTTGAAAACTTAACTACATAAACGAGTGTTAAAGAAATAACAGTATTTTCTTCATTCATTTATTATTCATTCATTAACATGTCGAAACTCGGGCCATCTGACACAACCATCCGGTCGGGATAATCTTTTTCAATTCTTTCAATTCAATCAAAATTTTTTTTTAAATTGCTTTAATTTACAATATTGGATGATATATAGGAATCTTTTTAAACTTTAACTTTTGTTTATTTTAACAAAACAGTGATATATAATGAGTTAGTTTACGATTGTATTGTATATTTTTTAAAGACTTAATATGTTTGTAACAAATAATGTACTTCAGCTTCTGGGTGAATGACCCCCATCTCAATCAGGTGTTTGTCCAGTTTCCCTGATCCATTGAGCAAATGCTGAGATGGCCCCTTGTTTTCCTTCTGGACGTAAATGTAGCTTCACTATGCGCACGTTTTATTGAACTCTCCTTTTGCTTGTAATGGTAAGAGTAGAGGTAAGGGCGAGTTGCTATTTTGTTAGCAATGCAGAAAAATCATACTTGCAATTCGTGTACCGATGCAAATACGTTTTCTATAACTCGCAAAAGAAAATGCCTATTTTCTTAAATATTGCTAATCTTACAATTTTTAAAATTTATTTTTAAAATTGTTTTTTATTTATTTATGCTACAGTTTTACTCAACTTTCAACTATTTATTGTTAAAATGACGGGAAGCGATTCTGAAACTCAAGAAAACGCGCGCAGATAATATTTCCCCCCCCCTACGTTTCATACAGTTTTTACTGGTTTTTTACTGAATAAATCTAAATCTAAAATCAATCTATAAATCCAGTTTGATAACCAACGTTTTGATTAAACTGGTCACTATAATAAAACAACAAAAAAATATTTTGTTGATGCTAGTATACAATGGAATTGATATATTCAAGACATTGTTCTTTATAGTCAGTTTCATTGACAGGGATATTGAATTTGTATTTCTGCATTACTATCTACGCAGTTGATCATATATTTTGAATCGCGAAATACTTATCTCCCTACATCCAAAACATTTTTCCCTAAAAAGAAATAATTTCCCTGGAATAGGTTTTTATTATCTACTCAGACCTGTTAAATATTCTAACATTTCCACACGACACATTTTAAGCATTATTATAACCTTTCCGGAACTACTATAGTAGGTATGGTTCACACACTGTCTGATACCTGCGATATGACGAGTACAACATGAGCCGTGGGGGAGTTCACGCAGTAACAATAGGTTGCCATGGGGGCTACCTCTAATGATATGGGCGTGCTCGCTTGCCACAGGGGTGAATTTGTCGGCAATTTATTTATGATGCATACCGATACCTTTTAATATTTAATCTTTATTGTGTCGGAAATATCCCTATGTGCGTTTTTATATGGAATTTGGGGTAAAAGCGAGATGTTTTATTGCATGAAAGCACATCACTGTGTTTGTCGAGTGGTCATTTCTGTATTAGGAATTAAAAGTTATATTTAATTCGTCTTCAAGTTTTTTTCCGTTTATCCGAATAGTTAAGACAATCTTTTTTCTGTTAGGCCGTGCTCACGAAACCCCTTTGCTTTTTCATATTTTCTTCTTTAATAAATATTTACTAAAAATTATCTTAAGGTACATTATCAGTATTGAACACTAGTTGAATGTTCCAATCGATAATTTAATAAATGTGTACCAGTCCCAAGATTGCACACTTTCGTGGTATCATTTGGTTTTGTAGAGTAGAAATTGTCTGCAAAAGCTTATTTATTAACCATATCAAATATATAATTTCAAATCACGTTCACAGGCTGTGTCTTAAAGCAACAACTGATGTCACATTGCAGTGCCTCTGACCGTTAGGGTCTAGGGTTAGAGTCCTGATGGTGACAAGTTTTTCTACACTAGCTAGATAGCTGGATAAAATTCAGCGGTTATCTGAAGGAGAATTCTAGCATCCGGCTGCCCTGATCGTATGTTTCCGTGGTTTCTCCAATCGACAACATGCGAATGCCAGAGCAGTACCCTTACAAACGAACCACGGACCGAGAGCGTTCTCTTCTGCCTCTTCCTTGCCAAGTCCTCACTCTTTACTAACACACACAAGCACTTAGATTCACTAGACTACCACATGTTAGGAGATGCATCGGGAGCTTAGAGCTAGTCTCAGCCGGGGCAGTTCTCCCACTGGTGGGAGATACCTGGATGGCAAAAAACCGCAAAACGGCGTGTAGGTCGACGCGTAATCTCACCATTCACCCAGGGAAGAACAGCAGCACCTCCCGTGATAAAAGAATGCACTTAACTTATGGGAGCTTATTGGAACCAATGACCATAGCCGTTGACGCGCCCGGAAACACGAAAGAATCATTCAATCAATGAAAACATATTCACGTATTTTTTCTCATTCAAACTCAACGTTGATACGTAAGCATCTATGGGGAATAATTCACTTACATTTGTAAGAAAGAAGTGTCTTAGTCGTTAAGTGAACCATTCTAAAAAAGTAAGAAACCAGAGACCAAATAACTGATTCATAGATTTTATAATTATTACCCCCACAACACTATTTTATTTACGTAGGACAGAATTGACAAATATCTTTAACAATCATTGTACAAAGTACAAGCGACACATTGACCTTCTGCGACGTGACCGGAATTGGTGATCATCAAGCTCTGCATGTTCAACGAAAAGATCACTGACTCTCCTTGTCAGTAGGTTTTCCTATAAGAAACCCTGGAGGTAAAATGTTAGGTCTTGTTATATTGCGAGAAATAAAGCGACCAATATAAGTGCAGAAAGAGTTGATAGGGTTATTTGTCCAAATGTGGGCAACGGAAAAATATAAAGGAAAAGAAGAGAAATATGAAGAGGCAGTTAGATGAGACGTGGTTGGAAAGTAATTATGGAGAACGAGACAAAAATAAAAAGAAAAAACGGAAAAGTGTGGCGGATTAAATGCACTCTCAGAGAGAGAGAGAGAGAGAGAGAGAGAGAAAGGGAGAAAGAAGTAGAACCAGACAGAAACGTAGAGAGAGACAGTCACAAAGAGAGAGAGAAAGAAGGAGCGAGACAGACATAGAGATAGAGACAGACAGGCATACAGAGAGAGAGAAAGCAAGAATGAAAGAAGTTCGAGAAAGAGATCTCAAGAAAAATAAAACAATAGATATCATGATGGAAAAAAATAAGACAGCTGCAATGAAACGATTGAAACTTTCGTTGTTTGTATGTTTTCGAGGGTATAAGTGACGATGTTTAGAACTGCACCAGTCTGGCGCTTGCCACAAGTGAATGATGGATCTCAACCAAAACATTCTTTCTAAAATAGTTCCTTTCGAAAAACCCTTCAAGTGGAAGAAGGATACTTAAGTTCTTCCTCAAACTTCTACGTATTTTCCCTTCCCTCAAATCTTAAAGGGGAGCGCGCACACTACCTCACAATGATGGGCATAAAAAATCCTGTTGTTTACACATGGCTACGAAGAAAGCGTGTCGCTGCCAAAGCAAGGGAGCCATGGATGATATATTGTGTTACTTTCTCAAGTGTGTGCAGATCCGGTCGAGTGAGTTTACTCGCGATCTCCTCGAAAAACGTCGTGGGCAAAAGCTGTGCCCTTCTAGGAAGGCAGCTACGTTTCTAAAGAGTGAAAATATGCGACAAAAATATGTAGGGTTCTTGTGAATGGAGAATTAAATTATAATTCTAAAATATTTCATTGTACTATGAAAAAGAGTGAAGAAATTAGAAAACTGGAACTGTTTACGCAGCATGAAATAGGTTGTGTCCACAAAGATTGCAAAACCTGTCTTCTTTAAAATATTTGTAAAAGGTAAAATTGACTAGAACGCTGGGTCAAAGAATTGCAACCCCGGAACCAGAGGGTTCTATCAACACTTTTTGTTATTTTACAGGAGAGCAATTTGAAGTTTTTTCCCTCTAGTAGGCGAACTTTACATTTTAATTAATGCAAAAAGTGTTTATACAGAATGAACAGGCAATGGACAAGTGTACTAAAAAGATTCTATTCATTAATGATCAATATACAATTTCTTAGATTATTTTTAAAACTTTGAAACTGGACAAAGAACTTTTTGTCCCCAAGGATAACTGAATAATTCAGATCCATAAGGTTCTTAAAATTGAAGGGTCTTAAAATACTCTACATGAGCAGCAGGCATCCATTTCATCCTGAACATTATGTCATTCACCTTCTCCTTCGATATTTTTTCTTCCCTTTTACAACATTAGCTCCCCAGCGGATGCTTGGCAGAGGAGAGACAGATCCTTTTGATCTGCCTGCCTTTTATTTCTTTATCAAATTGATACAATTCCAAGTTTCGTAAGGATCATGACGTGTTTAATTGCACTGTTAGAAGATCTGAACAATGAAATTGAAGCTGGGACACTTGAGTGTATCAGCAGCGTTGGTATTCATAATGTTTAGATTGAGTTTAAAAGTCATAAAAGTTATTTGATGTCAACTGGCTCAGAAAATAAGGTGATTGGATACTAGGCCAACTCTTATGACGGAAGCTAGTGACCAAACTTCAGATAATTTTAAAGTTAGAAAGTATATTATACACCTCCCGTATGCATGAATGCCCAGAAGAAGAAAATTACATTATTAATTGATCAACATGTTTGCATTTTAATAAAAAAGAAACAATAGCATAAGAAATACTGGAGTTACTGTTTTGAGGAACACAGCTATCATTCCACAAAATACACTCCATAGCATCAGGAAATACTAAAGTGGTCATTATTTTTATAACTTCATTGACAATGTCATTTCCAGCATCATTCCCTGCACAACAGAGTGACTCATGCCACAATGCAAATTATCCTGTTTTATCTTTTGAGCAATACGCATTTATATTATAGACATTTAACTTTCATCTATAGAAAAAGCAACTAATATTAGCTCAAGGAAATGCAATAACATTTTCCAAGTCAAAACATACAACCACCCTGTTATTTTCACGACCAGAACTGTCATTCAGTCATTATTTATAGTATCATCATTTAATGTCAACTCTATACCAACATGTAATATAATATGATCATATAATCTCAACATTTCAAACTACGTTTTTCTGCTGGGTGCTGAAGATAGAACTATCTGGTTCTAAGGTTTGTCAAATTATACAGATATAACTATATTTCCCTGCTTATAATTTTAAAAAAATACGAATTTAGTTACATCTTTTTTAATTTATTACAGACTTTCTCTACACATATATGCAATAAAATCAGAAGTGACAAAAATTGCAGATACAACCTTCTGGTTCTTATGCCAAGAACTATATCATTTATGTAATTTCCCCTATATGTTTTCAGTTCATCTCTCTCGAGCATTTTTTTCTACCGTTCTAATTCTCACTCTCGATACATTCTCACTTTTTAAGTAACTGCTGAAATCAAGGACTGTTTTTAAGATGAGATTTCAAGAATGAATACATCGATTTTTTTAATGAATGAAAACTCAAAAATCGATAGAAAATGAGGACTGTATCAGATAAATGTACTTGGTAATGGTAAAAAGTGGCTGTGTAATGGTAAAAGTCATCATTACGTGGCTGTGTAAAAGACGCCGCCTCGTAGACACATAGGCCAACGTTTCGGTCATGTTTCGACAGCGTAGGTATCTGTGGCTAGAAAGATACATCTCTCGGACTGACAAGTAGATACTGACTCCAACCGCGGAAGCCTACGCTTTCATCATGCGTCTTATTTTGGAGGAAAACATCTCAAATAGAATACTATTTAATTGAATAGAGAGGGGAAATTTCAAATTCATGTCAGTCTCTAGTCATCTAAATTTTTTTCCCTTCTGTTCAATTTTAATATTCCTTTGTTTTACCTATGAATGGTCATGCTTAAGTAGTACTAGTGAAATAAATAACATTTTAGGATACGCGTATGAAATTAAAAGCGATTCGTCGGTATCCAGACAGCAGAATACGATAAAATCAATAACTTCTATTTCCTCAAAGATTGTGTCAACAATAAACTAATGGTGCTAAAACTGCACCTACTTTCTCGCCCGTAATTTCACGCAAAATTACGCGAAAAAAATTAAAATGTTTGAACACTTGCACATGAACTTATTTCAACAATTATCTTTAAGGAATATTAAGGGGAAAAATCTGTCTGTAGTGTTATAAACAAAAATCTATATCTTATCTGTAGTTGTAAAAACACGCCGAAAAAAGATTGAATTTTTGCAATTTTCGAGACAGACTTTTCAACAAATATGAGACCTGTCCTAATCTCTTCAACGTCCTACACACTATCCAACAAGGTAATTTAATCAAAAGCGATAGCGCCATTTCTTTGAAAATTTGGAAAATGTCCCAGCGGTGTTATGTACAGTACCCTCCAAAATTAAAATATCAATTTCAAACTCAAGTGGCCGCGACATCAGCTAGATCAATGGAGAAATATCAATTTTGGAGAAATCGGCTGAACGGTTAAGTCGATAGCGTTGTTCACAGACGGACGGACCGACAGACTTTTGTCGTCGTTCAATCTTTCGGCATCAAGGACCTACAAAATGTAGATTCTGACTACACCACGTGCTAGATAATTTTTCTCCTAAAATTAGTGACTGGATGTATCCACTTTTTCGTTACCATGTGATAATTTTTCTGCCGTAAATTCGCCGTTTTTTCGCGCAGCATTACATAACTTTTCCTCTACTGCGCAAGCGAAAGCAAGAAAGTAAAAGTAGTATGTTAGTTGTAAATGTCATAAATACAAATTGCAAATATTTGTGTATCTTTTCATTTTCTCTCCATCTCACCAGGCAGGTTCATTTAAAATGTAATTTTCAAATTTACCATATGATGTGATTGCGCATACTTCAATGCCCGTACATCCAAAATAACATATTTATAAAAAATTAAACACAGTAACGAATGCAATAATTTCTAATCTAGAAATACTCTCTGATGGAATTTTGTTTTAAATAGCATTAAGTGTGTAATCTACTGGTTACTATTTTCTTTTAAAAATGCACATTGGAATGTTTTATTTTCTTCGACATTAACATAAAAAATTGCTTTCTTTTATTAGAAAGACCCATTTAAAAATGTGTATCAGAACGGTTACCTCCAATTTCGTTATCAAATTACTGAAATATTGTTTGCTAGAAATAGCTTGGTTGATTTTGTTGGAAATCAATTTGAGCTGAGTAGAGAATCATATAATCTGCTTTCCAATACACGAGTTATTTTTGTGCGTATTTCCAGAGAACTACGAAAAACCGTATCAGTTTGTCAATTGCGGAATTGAATTCTTTCCGAAAATGACTCGTATAAATTAACTGTGTAAGCTAAAACAGCTCCATTTAAACTTAATATACAAAGCGCACTCAATTTCTCTGAAATTCAATTTTTGGCGAATTCAGGAGTTGTCTTATCCTTCCATGTGCCCAAAATATTCATTTTGGTATCACATTCAAGTTCCATTAAACGATTCCCATTCGATCGATGAAAATGTAGTTTTGAGTATATTCAAAACATATTGTTATTTTGTCAGTATATTCCGTGTAGTTTGATTCATGTGAGCCCCCTTTCTTCTTTTTGTATATTTACGTTTAATTGAAATTTTGACTTCATATCTCATGGACAAATAAAGAACACTCTTACATTATTTTAGGATGAATATATCGTATTCCATTTCCAAACTAATACGAAATATCATTGGTAATTGAATACATTTCGAGTTAAAAAACAGTTTTAAACTAAAATTGGAATATCTTAATAATCTAATAATATACTGATATAGTGACAAAACCGTATCGCCTCATATGAATTAAAAATGTTCCCTCTTCTAACGTGTATTCCAAATCTTTTGCACATTTGTAATATATGAATAAAATGTCGGCCCCGTGGCGCAGACGGTTGCGGCAGCCGTCGTCTGTGCCGAGGAGGCTGCAGGTTCGAGTCCTTCGTAGACATGGTCGTATTTGTGATTGTCCCTTCACCTATCATCATCATCATCATCCTATCATCTCATAATTCACACTACAAGGCGCAACAACCTTGTGGTAATCCAAGGATACAGCGATACGCCGATAATAAATAAATAAATAAATAAATAAATAAATAAATAAATAAATAAATAAATAAATAAATAAATAACAATTTATCACAACTCATATCTAAAAACAGCCCGTTTTCGTTGTAAATTTTACTTCTTAGTATTTAACGTACATATTATTTAGTTATTATTAAGACAAAAAATATTAATAATTTTTATACACTCAATTTTTTTTTTTTTGAAAATGAAATAAATTCTAGTTTCAGGAATAAAAATTCATGGATTTTCTACATTAAAGTGTATTTAACTGATATATTTTAACTCGTAATTTATTTGATAAATAACTTACCATGTTCCTGGGAAATAAATAAAAGAACTACTCGTCTATTCAATACATTCCGTATCTATTCTTCGATAGTTGCACCACCACGTCATCCATTGTTATCTTTCATATTCAATAGGCATATCCGGTAACGTAGGCACGTGTAATGCGTGCATTATGCGTACCATAACCTTATCATAACAAAGAGGTAAACACGTCTCTGTTGTCCAATTAGCTCAAATGATGTTCCAGTCATGAGACAACTTGGTAATTTAGCTGCAATCAGTTGCCCAGGGAGGGCCACAGGATTGTTCCATGATTTTGCCAAGTAAAAACTGATATTCTTCTCTTCGCTAAAGTAGTAATTGCATGTAACAGCTTTGTAAATAAAGTACATTTTATTTTTATTGTGTTTGATTACCGAGTCCAAAATTCATACATGAACATATATTTAAGGTGAAGATGCAGCTATCGAGTCTCAAAAAATGCGTTTTTAAAAAACTAAATAAAATATTTTCATGTATAGTATCACCATGTAGTGAAAGTTTCACGTCAGTAACTGGATTTGGTTTCAAAAAGAAAACCTTCGCTTTTGCATCAGTGAAATCTATACATTCTCATCGGCCACGTTCCCTTTAAACTCTCATTTTCTCAAAGCCTACATTTACAACTTAAATTCAAGAACAAATTGAACAATGCATAGATTGATTCCCATTTGTGAGAAAATGTTATATGGGTGAATATCTACAACATGAACCGAATAGAATGGTCTATCTGTATTTGTACATGTCAGCAATTTTTATCGAAAAGATCAGACATTTATTGTGCAAAATATGTTGGATAAAATTGGTTTAGAATTTATAGATTATGGTTCGAATCTGGTTCATTTTGTATCTACAACATTATTCCACGTTCAGGTAATTTTTAGAATTAAATATTTATAAATCAAATACCCTTGAGGTTTTATACACAAACACTGTACATCCAGAACAAATTTATAATAAATATTCACTGAACATTATTTTTTATGTACACTTAAGATTGATTTTTTTCTCAAAATACAGGGTCTGATTGCTTCTATTAGACTCTAATAGAAAGACAATCAACGTGTTGAGATTCACCCTCTTTCAAAACTAGGATTAAATAGTGAATGTAAATACTTGTGAAGGAGCTCTTCTTTAAAATTGGAACATTTACAATATTTTCCCGGATTTTTTCCGTAATAGTAAAGAAACAAAAAAGACTAGCAAATGTTTGCGTACAAAAATACGGGTAGTTTGAAAGAGATGAAGTTAAAAATCTCTAATTTTTTCCCCTTGAGTTTAGTGTATCAAACCCCCATTAAATAGGAAACTGTGAAATGACTTTGAAGAGACTTCTAAAATCATGCTGGCAGCTCTACTACAATCAATCGGCCACAAATCACATCACTTATCTTGTGTAACTGAAATCAGCATGGAATCACAAGCAGAAATGCGATTACATCATTACTTCTCTTCCGAACTCTTTTACGTCTTCGCAATTAGTAATAAGTAGTCTTCGTCTTAGTAATTCATTATGTAATACAGAGGAAGTATTCTAATGCTCTGGTAGTAACTTTCAATTCAACAGAAACACTCATGTTGTGAAACCCTGGAATCGAAAAGGTGGATAAATCTTGTTCGTATATATAATAAATTTCTTCCTCTAATACGTTATGTAGTCAGAATCTACGTTTTGTGGAATATTAATATCAAATAAATCTACTGACAGCAAAGAGTCCTTGCGTCCTTTCGTCACACCACTAGTGTCAAAACTGCTCAGGCAATTTTCTCCAATATTTAAATCCCCTGATCGATCTGGACGAACTCGAGGCCCAGCGAGTTTGAAACGGATATTTTGCTTTCAGCTGGCATTTTATGAGGTCTAAAAAAATGTTCAAAATGTTTTTAAAAAGGCTCCGATTTTTTTGATTAAATTCTTTTCCCAATAGTATAAAGGCACTTAAAAATGGCGCAGTTCTCATTTCCGTTTGAATTTCTGAATTTTTGAAAATTACATTATTTAAACATTTTTTGGCGATTTCCTACTATTACAGTATTGAAGTTAGAGACTTTTTTCTTGATAAAATATACTCTTCAAAGACATCTTCAAATGGATTTCCTATAAACAATTTTTTTTCAACATGGATACTATTTTCTTAATAAAACCTTTTCATCAAAGATACCTTCAATTAGAGGTCTTATAAACGATGTTTTAGAATAAGTGTCAAAATCTTAGAAAGCATCCGGGGGTGTAAATAAAAAAATGAGGGTTTGCCAATAAACGAGTAATGAGGAAATTTCTTATAACAAAGATACACATATGTCATTTGCCCTAGGCAAAGGTAGGCCAAGCAATACTGCATCATGCATCGGTGTTTGGTAGGCAATCACAGAGATTTCGTGTAAAGTCGTGTTAGATTTCGAGTTAGTTTGTTTCTCCAACTCGAAGGTGAGCCCACGTCATGATTATTAGTTTTGTTTTAGCGATTCCTCCAATATTATTGTGTCTCATGTCCGATATGTTACAGAATCTTAACTTTAGGTATCGTATTGAAATTTTTCAAATGTTGCGACAAAATACATACAAAATCATCAAGAATCGAATGTTTGGGATTTTCTCGGTTGTTCTCTATCTTAAGTGAGTGAAATTCACTTCAAATTATGGCTGACATTAGTTCTGAAAGAGTTTTTATGTTTCAAGAACTCACATAAATTCTTGGAATTTGCAAAAATAAAATTTGCATTCTGATAAAGGCATTCTGAAAATAGTATTTATATGAAAAAAATCATTGTCTTGAAAATTCCATCTTCTCTTTTCTTTTTAATATAAATTTTATCTCTTTTTTCCCAACGAGTAGTCACTTTTTTCTTTCTTTTTTATTTGCGGAACCTATTAGGAGACACACTGATTCAGTTTTAAAAATAATATTTAGTAATACGACCACTTCCGCTAACGCAGGCAAAACATTTGCATACTATTGGAAACTGAGCTAATTCAGGTGAAATGTAAGTTGACCTTTCAACATGTCATTATCACACATTTGCATGTTAAGTACTCATAAGATCTGTGTGAGTACTAACGTGCAAATATATTGTCTTAAGTGAATACACTGTTTTGAACATCTTTGTAATCACTGTTGATGTTCATAATACGTAGTGCCATTTTGAACGTCGTGTTTACTGTGAGTGACGGCCTTCTTGCAGAGAAAACAATGTGTCGCGTTCAAACGCTCGATGGAGCAACACATGAATAAAAGAAGAAACGCTGTGTGCAAGACATGAGCCCTTCTCGCGTCCTGTATAAGAAGTAGTTGCTCCCTCCCTCTCCCCCATCTTTCGTATCATGATTCCATACCATCTTTTCCCTTCCTAATGTTCCTTACTCGGTTATCCGGTACCCTCAGTTACTCCTCTCGCCCGACACTCTGATCCCGACCCTCTCGCCCGACCCTCTCGCCCGACCCTCTCGCCCGACCCTCTCGCCCGACCCTCTCGCCTGACCCTCTCACTCGACCCTCTCACTCGTCCCTCTCACTCGTCCCTCTCACTCGTCCCTCTCACTC